>JAZHYW010003031.1:0-61796 GCA_037355805.1 Ixodes ricinus
AGCGCGTGCTGGAGGCGGAGTTTCTACTAAATTCTTAGCATTTCACGGACCATAGAACTCATGTATGAACGCGTGAATACCACCTATTTAAAGGCGTACCTCCGGAACATGGGTGTAAGATATTGCTACTGTGAAGAAGACGAACAGCGCGTACCTCGCAAATATATAGCATAGGTGAGGATACCAGCCCGGCGAACTCTGCGACGGGATAAATAAGATAAAGTCCTATAGTCGCACGCACGGCTGCAGCCATCAGCGTCCCCGCCGTTCAAACAACGCAACTAAGGTAACTAAAAAAAAAAGTTTTGTGCATTCTGGCCCAGGGCACGCACTTTCCGTCCAGAGCGTCTGCTACCGATCTTCGACGAACGTTGGCTTAAACACCGCGCCAGAGATCTCCTCGCTTCAGCGTTCATAAAAGTGTTGTCGCCGGTTTTGAGGCCCGAAACAAGCGTAAATGACGTTGACGAAGCAGTGTCTCAGCAACACGTGTGGTGCAAGTGCCATGTTCTACACGACGTGGTAAAAACAAGCATGCCTATTATAGAGAACCCCGGGAAACCGGGCCACGTGACAGGCTGCCATTAGCCACATATCAAAGTGTCATCTGGTTGCGCCGATTGCAACTCAAGGCGAGGAGAGGACTTAATCTGACAGCTGCGACGCGCGGTGTCCACACCCTATAAACGTATGTCTTACACCGTGCTCCAGAACCAAGGCTAAACGTAGAAATAGGCAATAGGCGACAAAACGACAGCAAAGCGCTAATCGAAGGTACACGTTCGTGTGGTGGATGGCTAGCGGTATCACCACCCGCTAAGCCCGTATGCGTGGGGGCAACCGTTGGTCGTGCACCCGCACTATCAAGTGAAGTCAACCTCTGTTCCTTCATTCCATTCATTCATTCATGCATTGATAATGCGAGCCCGTGAGGCTCATACAGAAGTAAAAATCAACGTAAAAAAAGAAAATGAAAAACTTTATGCGGGTTAACAGAAATAATTTACAGCTAAACGGTCCCTCAATAAGAAACGCCAACATCATGTCATGAATAATCAAAACATGGGTCAAGAGGTAGAAAAATATCATACAAATAATAATTAAAAAATAATACATATTCGCTTTCATACACAAAAAAGCACACAGGAAGATCCATTGGTGGATTCTTGAGGAACCCGTTACCATGACACTTGAAACGCCCACACGTTCTCCTTGAGAAACGATAGCGTTGACCACTTCACTTTTTTTGTTGCTTTCTGGTCATGCTAACGGATTTCCTCAAAATCCATCAATGGATCTTCCTGTAATTTTCCCCCTCCTCTTCTGCACTCTGCCTGTCAGAGTTCGTCGACGCCCTTGGATACGGACATCCATACCACTCGTGAGAACCGCATCCATCGTTTTAATTACACACACACATCACGAGTCCGCGCCCTGCTACTACGGAAACTTGAAGCGAAGAACAACCGGCGACGGCAGAGCGGTGCAGCAAACCAGAGCATTCGGGCTTACCATAAAAAAAAAAACGGAGTCACACGGTAAGATGGTTGAGATGGCGTAATTCTACAAGAGTCTACCCTACTCACGTCGTCAAGCAGGGCTACCTGCACAATGTCTAGCGATCCGTAGACGATGTTCTCGAAGGGCCTGCACACGTAGTTGGTGAGCGTCAGGGCAACCAGCATAATGGCCAGGGTGGCGGTCATCAGGAGGCCGCAGATGGGGAACGAAAGCACGATGGCCCTGCAGCGTCATCCGCAATTATACGACGTGGGTGAGCAAACGCGTTGCTGCGATCGGTTTCCACGATTGGCCAGACACTGACTGGATGAATTTCCGCTTTCATCGATGGAAATGCGAGCAATGGCCGACCATCACCCTTGATGGTGCTGGTTTGAGAATGTGATGACTCCAAACTTCCATCATGCATTTTATTTTTTATACACCAGCACTGCATTTTATACCCCAGTTTAACTGAATTTGAGTCTGACCTCGGTCACACCTCACTGCGGTTAAGGGTGCCCGTGTAACTATACTTCGTTTCAGCTTGGGTCCAGACGCAGGCGATGCTACAAGCGCGAGCTCCGGGCTTTCAGCGTCCCTGCCAAGCACGCGCGCTCGTGCAATGCAAGCACTGTTCAGGGCCACACGCTCGCGCTCGTAGCATCGGCTGCGTCTGGACCCAAGCTGAAACGAAGTATAGGGCATTGCACACACCACCAAAGTTGCGGTTCGCAGGTGATGGTAAGTAGCCAGGGTCACGACTCGTGACGTCGCGGCGAGGCAGGACCTGGCTATGACGTCACGTAGAAAAACCGTAAGGCATCTCGGCGCTAACAGTCTTTGAAAGGATGAGGGCGGCAGGGCGTCTCTCTCGGATTCCCGGCCTCTTGCAACACGCCGGTCGCCCTCCGCCATGCTTGGACTGCGTATGCACGCTCGAGGCTCGTGGACACGCCGTTGGCGAAAGGAGGAAACTTACGCTGGAGGCGGAACGTCATATTTGAGCGTACTGTTCACTGGGCTTGCTCAGAAAAAGCTCACACTTATAGGCTCCCAAGAGCAGCAATCTTGATGGTGTAAATTGCTATAGTTATAATCAATACTTTTTTTTTAGAGCGCAGCTCTTAGGCGCCCGCTTCCGGGTTTCGCGGCGTCAGCGTTGCCATCGGCGTCGGCGTAACCGTCCCGCTAAATTTAGCGGGAAATTGAATTGCTGTTGAGGTCACGCGACGTCGATTTTCCCGCTAAATGTAGCGTGGAAAACGACGTCACATGACCTTGGTGTCACGTCTCCCACGAAAAAATTCAGTTTCTCCGCTAGATTTAGCAGGAAAACTGATGTCACGTCACCTCAACACCAATCTGAATTTTACGGAGGAGGAGGAGGAGGGGCATACCCTCCCGTCCTCCTCCTCCCCAAGAGCTGCGCTCTAATCTCGCGTTACAGAGATTTGTAAACGTCTTTCATTCTTTTTCATCGTGTTGCACCTAAATAAAATTTAAACAAACTGTGGATATTGTCACAAAAGAAAAGGTAGACGAGTGTAAAATTGTTACGAGCTTCGTCGTTCGCCGAGGCCCGTGTATTTGTTTACGTGTTTGGTTCTCTTTCGTGTTCTGTATGCAAGCACGCCACGTTTCGCTTCACACGGCCAAGAACTCCGAGTCAGCCTCTATTCGAATGTAATTTTCCATGATAAGAGTATGCGGTGCAGGCGCACACGTAAGGCGACTCACAGCAGCATGGCGAGCCCGGAGTAGTTGGAGGACCAGCTGCGCTTGGTGGGCGGCACGCCTTCGTCGTAGTAGAACATGCCCATGATGAAGCTCCCCGAGTAGAGCAACAGGAGTAGCGAGAAGCTGGCAATTATAGCCACCACATACAACACGCTGCGATAAAAACAAGAAGATACATGCCTGACGCATTTAAAGAAAAAAAATCCTATCTCCAGAAAAAAATATAAATAAAAAGGTTTGTGAGTTAAGGTGGGGTAAGACTTTGTTTGGTCAAAAAATGCTCTTTTTAAATTTTGCTTTCTTTTGATCGTCTGTTTTCTTAGCTTTCTAACCATATATAACATGTGCGGATTAGTAATGCAGAAAATGCTTCTTGATGCCTTCTTTCATGTTCTGTGTAAGCAAAAAAGTGGGCGTGGCCTCACGAAAACTCCACAAATGTTTCATTTCACACCGAAAATCTCGTTTTGTGTGTACAAAAGTTTGGGTTTCGGTTTCACAGTTTTCTTCTTGTAGCTAGTACATTTTTCAGTCACTAGGGGTTTCTTTGTAGCGCGTTTGAACGGCGGTGAGATTGGCGGTAGACACGTTCAAGCTGTTCAAACGTTTAGTTCGAGCTTCGAAGCGTATTTGATGCTACTGTGAACATCGTACTGTTGTGTTTTCTTTGATATTACCAATGGGAAGAGCACAAAGACTGACAGCAAAGGGGAAATTTTATGTGAATCGCTGCGGACAGTCACAATCGTCGGACAGACCTGCAAAGAAGGTACGGCCACAGTCATGTGCTTCATCTTCGAAAATAGACTTGAATGGTTCGTTTGAAGTAACTGCTGACAATGACAGCGAGCTTGGATACCGCCTTGTCGACGTCAGTATCTTGTATGGTTTTTTATAAGAACATTTGGTTCGTGTGCACTGTGATAGCCACGCTTCATTGTGCATCAGCGGACTGGTGGAGTCAAGGTGGTGTCTTCATGGCAGAACACAAAACACTAACGAGGCACTCAACCAAATGATCTGGGCCAGATGCCCCAAAACCACGTTTGGTAGCTTTAAGACTGTTCAGACAGTTGTTGATGACGCCATCCCTTTCTACAATGATGAAAATATCTCACGAATCAAAGTGTTGAAGCAATTATGTGCCATCCCTGGTCCCCTGTGTCTATCTACACTGACATCAATAGACTCGAAACGGATCCGGGAAAGCGAACTGCAAGCCTACAGATGAAGCCAAACAGCACAGAAAAAGAAAAAGAAACGAAGAGAAAGGCTACAGTGACGCTGCCGAAGAAAAAGACTACAATCCTGGAATGCTTGGGAGAAGAGCGTGTTGGTTGAAGTCAAGGATGAAGAAAAGAATAAAACAATTAAAACTGGGACAAAACAACACATCTTTCAGCTAGCAACGGACGAGTAAAAATTTTTCAACAGCGAGCAGCCGACTATACCCAGGAGGGAAAGGGAGGAGAAGGGAGAGAAGGGGAGGGGAGAGAAGGGAGATAAAAAACGCGAAGTGCAAGTCAGGATTTGCACTTCGCGTTTTTATCTCCCCTTCTCTCCCCTTCTCCTCCCTTTCCCTCCTGGGTATAGTCGGCTGCTCGCTGTTGAAAATTTTACTCGTCCGTTGCTAGCTGAAAGATGTGTTGTTTTGTCCCAGTTTTAATTGTTTTATTCTTTCTTCATTCTTGAATCCTGGAATGTTTTGATGATATTTTTCTTTCTATTTTCTTTAAAGGGGCCCTGCAATGGCTTTTTTACTAATTTTTAATTTGCACCAAACCTGAGCGCACTGAACGTAGTAACTTAATGACACTTTTCTCGAATTTCGATTTATTTTAGAAGTTATAGGCAAATTAAAGTTACAAAAACAAGCAAAAAATGACCTCCTTCATGACGTCCTTCCTTGGTTGCTTGAGTGGCCGTGAACTAGACGAGGGGTGGTGAGCTGAGCGAGCGCTCACGGCTGCCGTACTCCGTTTCGACGGCGCGAGAGGGCGCCACGAAACCGTGTTCTGGATAGGCTGTATGTAGCGGGCAGCTAGAGCGGCTCTCATTGCATTTGCTGCGCGATTAAACACAAATTCGGCATGACACTTCATTGGCCACAAACGACAGCAAACACGGGGTAAAGATCAGTTCAGAATGGGAGCCACTTCGCGCTGCCATACCGCGAAACGGCCAAACCGCAAGACAAAGCTGCTCACCGAAGGCCTTGGGAACGCTCAGAGCCGGCCGGGTCCTTCGGTCCCTACGGCCGCAGCGCCGCCGCGTACATCCGGGACCTTTCCGTGTCGGCGCCTGATCCCACTACTCCTTTCTAGTAGGCGCCGCCTTTTCCACCGATTGGTGGCGGGTATGTCGACGGATCATTTCTTGTTTCCGTACTTTATAAACTGCATTTGTTTCTTTTCTGATCTCAAATACTGAACAAAAACTACTTTTATAAATAATTCAAACGGTTCGCGCCACTTACATTTTGTATTTCGACTAAAAAGAAGCTTTTAGCGGCTCTGACCAGTAGTAAGCCCAGGACCTAAGACGTCACATTACGCGCGCTTTCGGTACCGCGGGTCGCCCCCGTCGGTAGAGGGGGTTTCCGCGTCGTCCGGTTAAAATATGACGGACTGATATTTAGTTACTCTCTCCGTGCCCGCTGGCTTGCCCGAACCCCAAGAGACGTGGAAACCGCAAAAAAGGTAGACGCTTAATTATGATTGCAGGGCCCCTTTAAGACTTTTTCTTCAGAACGTAACTTTTTGTCATTCATGTACCTTTTTTACAAAATACTATGTAGTCTACTTCAATGATTTTTTTAGGATGGCTGTGTTCACATCTTAAGCTTCGCTGGAACTAGAGTCAATGGTTGATTTTTGATTTGTGTTTTTTTATTAAACAAAAAGCACTGGAAGGTGGCGATTTTATTTTACCAAACATGGAAAAAAAATTCTTTCTCATCATCTTTTTAACGAAAACAATAACTTGTAGTTCCAGCTACGTAGGAGTACCGTAGCTTTCGGCCCACCAAATTTGAAAATTCTGCGATAAGTAATTGTCTTGAAAAAGGTACAAATGCAATAATAAATAAAAAATAAAAATAAAAATTTATTTTAATTATTTTTTTATTTAAATTTTTTTTCTTAATTGAAATTTTATCCAGGAGATGTGTAGTAATTTTCATGAACTTTGCTTATTTTATCCCAATTTTATAAGTTATTTTGTAAGTCTCACTTTCAAACTCTCACCCCAACTTTTAAGTTTTGTGTAGAACACGAGACAAGAAATCACGGCGAACAATTCCGGGGTCCAATCGAATTTCAACGTTCAGAATACGATTTGACGAAACGTCAATGAGCTTGACGTTTCACTTGCTCATCGTTCCTGCGCACATTGTTCCTGCGCAGATCGTGCTCTGCGCACATCGAGTTCTGCCAATAAACAACCTCGCAAACGTTGTTTTTTTTTAATTTTTTTAGAGCTTTTATTGTTGAGGCGTGCTATCATTCTCCCTTGAGTAACAATAGTTCGTATCTCAGCACGAAAAAGCAAATGTGAACAACTAAAGTACAAAACAATAATTTCCAGGTTGCGTCTAATTTGGGTTGGTGATAGCTTTGAGCCAGATTTGTTTTTCACGAAAGGAAAAGCCTCATGCACTTTTAACGATTCATTCCTTGAACAGAGCTATTACGTGGTAAGGTAAAACCTTTAATAATACTATTAGAACAAGAAAAAACTCGCCCCTTTGTCATGCTAGCGTGACAAAGGCAGTGTTATATACACAAAATGTGATTATTTAGTGTGGAGAAACTGTGTACACATGTGTAGACTGGATGGCGCGAAGCGGTTCTGTGTCGTGCGAAGCAAGCGCGTGAGCGCTCCGTGGATGTCGAGCGGGGTGCCATCTTCCGCGGTTGCAGCGTAAATGCGACTTTCTCGGAGCTTGTTGGAGTGTGAGACGCACGAGAAAGAGTGTGCAGGTAAAGACAACACAACCTATACTTCGTTTCACCTTGGGTCCGAGCGCGGCCGATGTTATGAGCCGAAGAGCCAATCAAACAGTGTAAAAAGCGCAACATCATGGAGTGCTCTATGCGCTTGATAGGACAGCCGGCGGAGGAGCACGCACAGAGAAACGGCGAATACCGCCTGGTACTATCAAGCGCATAGAGCACACCATGACGTTGCGCTTTTTACACTGTTTGATTGGCTCTTCGGCTCATAACATCGGCCCGCTCGGACCTAAGCTGAAACGAAGTATAGAATAATTGAAGCCTGGCATTTTGACATCATCACAGCGAGATCGAACAAACACACAGATTTGACACGATTGCTGGGTCAGCGTTTGGCTGGGCGTCGTGTCCAATCAACGCTCCGAATGACGCTCGGCATCGGGCTCGGGACCAATTGCCGAGTTGGCGCCATACCCCTTGTGATGACGTACGTTCCTCGGAGGAAGAGGGTAATGTCCACAGGCCTCGATTATTCTAGACGGTGTTGGCAGAGTACTCGGATAGGCTGGCACCTAACCGCATAAGGTTAGGTGCCAGCCGTATAACACATTCTGCGTAAAAAAAAAAACAGCGCCGTGACGATGCACATTTGGCGCTGCCTGATTGGCTACGCGATTGTAGCGTCGAGTTGCAACCGAACTTGAAGTGAAACGGGGTACACACTTTAAAAAGCCCATGCGCCTATTTCACCGCACAACACTCGGAGAGTCAATCACCGCAACTTACAGAGGGAGCTCAGCGAATTATGATGACGAAAGATGTTTAGACCAAAGAACGCAGCCGGAGTTGTGACATTAAGCAATGCAGGCGTGACGTTTTGCATTGCTTAATGTCACAACTCAGACTGCGTTTCTGGTCTAGACATATGTTTCGGCATCGTCATTTGCTGAGCTGCCTCCGTAAGTTGCGGTGATTGGCTCTCCGGAGTGTTGTGCGGGAAAGTAGGCGCACGGGCTTTTTTTAGAGTGTAGTAAACGCTCCGAAACATCACAAATCCCATATTTCCTGTCTTTCAGTCACTCGCGAGCAGCACCACTCAGTGCCAGCGCAGTGTATAGTTGAGCACACGAAAAGAGTGACACGCTATGGCCACGACGTAGTATCGTGCAACATACCTGAGATACATTATTGGGAACGTGGACCCAGGCAAATATGCAAATTTACGAAGTACAACGAAAGAACCAAAGGCCCTGTTGTGTGATTAGGTGTTGTTGTTTCTAGAGTCAGCTGTGAGCAGGTGGTCTTTGTGGTAACCTAATGAGATAACAAATTATCCTAACTTCTAGCAATATTTTCCCCCCTTTTTATAGGTGAGGCTGTTTAAAGTTCTCCCTGTACGACTCCAAACCAGGGGGCGCTGCAAAGACCGATGCGGGTCACTGACCTGGAAGACTGCAACGTCTCGAGAATGCCCAGGCGATCGGCTTTCTTGATTGATTCAGGAAGGAAATGGAAGCCCTTGATGGTCTGTAAGTATTTGGCACCGGCGCGCGATTATTTTTATCTAGCATTTTTTGCCCAATCCGCACAATAACAGATTAATACACTGATAATTGTAACGTGCTTCCTGATTGACTTTGCTGTTTTCCGAAAATTGTACACTGATTCTATACTCTAAAATGTATGCACAAACAAACAAAATAAAAGACACGAAGTGTTGCTCTAAAAGCTGTGTACCTGTTCGTATAGAAGAGTAAACGATAGCCTAGTTTTAATTCTTTGTTTCGAGGGTTTGAGTTCAGGATGGGAATAGTTCAAGATGGGCTTCGTGAGCAACAGTTCATTGGCTGCTGATTAGGTAAGTTAGGTATCATAAATTGAGTAAAAGAGAACGAATTGAGTCATCAATGTTTAACAAACTTTAACCCCCGGAAGAAAATTCCTGGCTACGCCACTGCATGCAGTAGCTAGCACTTTTATATTATGTTCACTGGTTAATGCTTCTTGCTTTGCGACTCGTTTTTCGGCGTTCTTCTTGGCTGATAGCACAATTCTATGGGTGCGATATGGTAGTCAGATATTGAGTCACTCAGTATACCTCTTCCTAATACTTATAACTGAAGGCTAGAACTTGCTGAGTCACTCGAGCTGTGGGCGCATGTGAAGCGTCAGATATTTTGTAGAAGAGAGCAACCTGCACATGATCAAGACGTGTTTCACAGCTCCAGGAGACAAAAATGGCGGCACTCAGAAGGTGATTATTGTAAGACACGACTCCGGGCGCATCACCTTGGCTCAGCTTCATCTTACCTTGTTGGCGTCCTCTAGCACGGCGTTCGTGAAATCCAACAAGAGCGCGGACGTGGAAACAGCAATGGTCTGGGCTTCTTCAATTATAAAATATAACAAAACAAACATGGCATTTTGTTAAGTTAACAGCTATCAACGATAGTATCTGCTACGCTGAATGTAATGTGATTCGATTACAATACCGCATACGAAACAATATTCGTTTGCGATGACGTTATCTTCTATTGGCGAACGCTCAAACACGATTGGATAAGGAATGTTTTAATCGATAGATTCAAAATTGAAGTGTTCAGAAGGAAGGAAATGCTCTGTTTACACCTCCCCAGTAACATTATTAAGACGATTCCTATGTATAAATAAGAGAGAAAAAAATAAAAAAAGAAACAGAGAGAGAGAGAAAGAGAGGAAACGCAGCACAGTACTCTCACCATATCCAGGCAGAGCCACGAGCAGAATTATAAATGATGCGTCGTTCAACGTGGGTAAAAATGTTTCTTACTTAACTTGAGCTTACTGTCACCAGTGGGACCCAAATATACTCGCACTCACCGCCACTGACCAAGAAGCTTTTGTCGCCGCGTAATTTCAAAAATAAAAGCGGACTTTTTGTTTTTTCAATTTTTTTGTGTGCAAAACTCAGACCACGAAGTTGTGGGAATCGGATTGTTGGCGTGGTCAGCAATGCGATCCCCAGGAATGCGTCATCAAGATTCGCGATCTCCGTGGTGAAAATATTTAAATGCGGCTCATACGGTAGACCCGAGCATTGCGCGAGCATTCCGTTTCGGCTCGTATACAATCAATGCCTCGATACGCATTCGGGTGCCCAAACACTGCAATGACTGGCCGTGTTTTACCGACCCCAGCGCGTGGCTATCATAAAGATTAGCGGCATATAATCTTCTCCAGATCACGTGGTCGCTTATTCTGGCTGCGAGTTGAGGGGCTGAACGCTGCTCGTTTTTCTCGATTTTTTTTCCCGCGACTGTCATTGTTTGGGGGAAAAACGAAACAAAAACAAACGCGTGTTTCATAGGTTACGAATGTCACGAACTTATTAATTCTAAGAGGTACTTATAGAAAGTACAAAAATATCGCCCCTTTAAGCAAGTTTCAATTCCAGACTTTCAAAAGTGG
Organism: Ixodes ricinus; assembly: GCA_037355805.1. Classification (NCBI taxonomy): domain Eukaryota; kingdom Metazoa; phylum Arthropoda; class Arachnida; order Ixodida; family Ixodidae; genus Ixodes; species Ixodes ricinus. The sequence goes on from JAZHYW010003031.1 coordinate 10,641, forward strand.
GCGTGGCGTCACTTAGTATTTATTTCAACACGTAGGAAATACGAACGCTACACTGACACGACGATATGCTTACCAAAAAATGTGTCGTTGTACTCGCTGTATATTCTATGAGCCAAATAGTTTGCCATATATTCTTGAACCTAGAAATAAAATGTGTAAAAAACAACTGAATTTTGGTTTATTGCGTGCTAGCAAGGCCACCGAGTTGAGAAGCTTTCATTCTGCACTTACGGCTGGCTTTGCGAGCGTGCCTTGAACGCTTCGTTCTTCGGAAGTTTTGTTCTTCTACCTGCGGTAGCTTCATAAGGATCGGTTATAGCATTTGTAAGAAGCTAGAAGAAAATAAGTTAAATCTTCGACAGGCATTTTAGTCGACGTTGTTATTATGAATATATTTCAATTATGGCCAAATTGAAACCGTGTACTTTATATGACATAGGCTCTCTTTGAGATGTTACATTTTTACGTATGTTAATTCACGGTTCAATAGACAGTTCTAAGTTCCTTGCTTCCGTTAACTTCGTCACCCTTGTTAGCGCAAGTTCTAGAAGTTTTCCCAGATCTCTATTGCGACTTTTCGCCGGTTTCGCGAATTCATTATATTATTGACAAACAATTTACTAACATTCTTTTTTAAGCGATAGTTTTGCAGGCGGCACTTTGCAGAGATTTCGACCTCGTCCGCTGTCGTCGCCGCGCGCGCGAAGGGGGGACCAGGGGAAAAACCTTTTTCTCTCCGCTTCCCGCGAGGCCGGGAAGCGGCCTCAAGGAGAGTCTTCCTGTCGTCTGCTTGAAAGACTTGTTTTCAAACATTACTCGTGTTATGCGAAATCCCATTTTGGCAGTATCCAGTTGCTACGCGTAAGTTGGATGGTTTTAGAAACTTTCACCGCGCTTACCCACTTACCTCACGGATCACTGAGCACTGGTGGCAGTCGTCAGTGGCATCCACGACGCCAACCACGACGAGCTGACCGGGGCACCGTGGCGTTTTACGCCAAGGTGCCCCTGTCGTTTTCGCTCTTTGTTATCGCTAGGATTTGACAGTGCTCAGTCACAGTGCCAAGACACGCACAGAGCCATTCTCGCTTTTGCAATGCGCCGCCTAATAATGATATCAGTTGAGGAGACATGCGCACATCAGTCTCGCGCAGCGCTAGCTCGATCTCAGCGCTTTCTGTAAAGGCGCATTCACACCAGGAACGTAAGCAGTCGCGCAATGCAATTAAATCGTATCGCGAGAAAAAAAGAATGGTCTGGATGGTCACGTTTGTGCGTGTGGGATGAGCGAGTCCAACGCCTTCGTTGGCGAGTCGCTTCTCGAAAACTCTCGCTCCGAACGCCGTTGATTGGCGCAGCCTCTCCCCGACTAGATCGCATCGCAAACGTCGGGTCAGCAAGCGACTGCTCAAATCGCGTCGCTTTTTGCCCGCGGTGGTCGCTTTTGCGATGAAAGTTATCGCGCGACTAGATCGCATCGCCGGTGTGAACGCGCCTTAATGTCGAACCAATCAAAGACCACACTAGATGTGGGAACTCTGCCAGGTAGCTGATGTGGTTAACCAGAGGCAACGCTTTGCCACGTAGCATGTGTTGAGCCCACCATAAAATGCACGCAATCGCGGCGCAACATAATTTCAGTCTGAACGGCCTTCCAAATTTCCAAAGATTTGGTAGATGTCTAAAGCACAAAGAGATCGTTGCTCCGGGACAAGGTTACTTCCCTGAAACCTCATAATTGGGAATGACATGTGAAATGCAGCTTCTGAAAAATTCGACTGGGAGTATTTAAGACACCAATCAGAAATTAAAAAAAAAATCTGAAGAACAATCAAGGAATATTCGCTATTTTTTATGTTTTTGGTACAGCCCCGTACCAAAGTAGAGGCCCAAATGATGAAACATATTTAAGCTAAAATTACAAAAAATAGCTGAAGAATATGCTTATGTTGAATAAAATACCGAATTATATATAAGCCTGTAGCTCTCGATTTTGGACAGCGCCTCTGGTGAGCAAAATGGAATATTTATCGGTCGCGTTTCGGTTGAGCGTCATTGCACGTATTTACGTTGCTCACGGACGATAAGCTGGCAGAATTTCATTGGTGGATAAACATTTGGAGCAAAGACACAAAATATAACAAGAACAACAAAAAAAGCTAGTTACAACAAAAACACTCGTATCGTTTTGATGAGACAGCGCGAGTTGCATTTCTATTTCGTTATTTAACGTTCTTTCAGACGCTCCGTTACTGCTCGTGAACACATGCTGATGCACGCAGGTAAACAACCGTGGCTCGTGTATGATCGAACGCTACAGTGGCACTTAAAAGGGGTACTCTGAGCGGATTTTTGAGCTCACCTCAAGTGTAACTATATTTTCTGACTCCGGCCTTTACCCTTTCCGGTATGCTATTTAGTATCGCGAAATTCAAAATAGTTATTGCGAAATCGGCAAATGAAAATGGTGCAAAACCAACATTCAAATATACCCGCACTTTTTCAGTGCCGTGACGTCAGTGGAAGCAGCAATCTTGCCAGTCGAGCGAGCAGTCTAAAAAATAGAATATGCCAGTCATTTGTTTCGTGCTGGAGCGCGGGGACTGGAGCGAGCTTCCAAAGCATTCATTTGACACCATGAAACTGCTTCGAATCAGTTGGGAACAAATTCTACAGTCCGAAGAGTGAACCCCTGCACTTCCACTGACGTCACTTTTTCGTTGTTGCCAGTAGAGACTTTCAGTTTGAAAAACACGGTGATGACCAAAATTGTAAATTCAATAACTTTGTGAAAAAAAATTATTTTGATCTAATATTTGGGATTCTACTTTGGCGATGTTGTTTGGCGAGTTTAGTTAAAATTTCAAGCAAATCGGGGACCATGAAGAAATCGCCAGAGTACCCTTTAATGCTCGTTGCAAGCATTACACGATCGCGTTGCGTTTGAGAGCGTTTGAGTGCGTTTGACTGCGTTGCGTGAAGAAACGAGAGCGAGTCACCGGCACATCTGTGCTTCGTATGAATCGTAGAATTCGGTATAATGAATAGCTTGGCACGAGACATCAGAAGCAGGGATGTCCTGGTTTCTCGCAGCCGCAACGCACTCAAACGCAATTGTGCATCGCATCGCCTGGCCGAGAACGACGAGCCTATAATAACACCGGGTGGGTAACGTCGGCACATACCGAACTTTCTTGAACTTGAAACTGGATCTCTAAAAAAATTGAAATACACATAACTTCAATTGCTACTAACAAAAAGAAACCTAATCCTTTCCAGCCCCCCCCCCCCCCCCGCAAAAAAAAAAAAACTACATCAAACAAAGTTTATGTGAATACTCTTTCTAAAGTTACTATGTATAGACTTTTAGAATAATCGTTTTCTGAGTGCTGGCGCCATCTTTGTCTGCTGGGCTGTGGAAAGCGTTCTGCGCGTGCGCGGTAGCTATTTTTCACGGAACATGAGACGCCGCGCTACGTCCGCAGTCCAGTGACTCAGTATTTTTTGCCCGGGTGATAAACGCTGGAAATGTCTGAAGTCACCGAGGGCTTAATAAACAAAAGGCGTGGCCAATCCCGAACTTCTTCTTATTATCGCCCGTCAGCCAATACGATCGCGGCATTCGCATATAAAAACGCCACTGAACCAATCACGAAGAAAGATGCGGGAACCTAGTACGTTTCTTACAGCGGAGCTGTTAAGGACTAGTTTCACCAGAATCGTGTCCCCGCAAAGAAATGAAGACACCGAACTCTGGGCACCTACCGCCATCTATGAGCGACGGCGGCAAGGCACGTATCTGGTTGCCGCCGTCGCTCACAGATGGCGGCAGCCTTTCCACTCTGGCTTGCCGACTTGCGGCCGGCCATTACTTTCCATTGTACAGCTAGCTCGGCTAATCTTCCTTTTTCACCAGAGTGGAAAGGCTGAAAGTTTTAATCATGTTTAATGTACACCAGTTCGTTTGCGCCCTTACATTTTAAGCTAGCATGTCAGCGAGTAAAAGGCTCAGGCTGCGACGGGAAAACACTGCCTCTAATCGATCGAAAGACTGGGCGTCATTACATCTTCGCGAACGTCCCTCATCTGTATGAAGGTGACGCCACTTACCGAAATTCTCTTCGAGTCCCAAATGTTCGGTGGAGTTCTCGGTCGCTACTTTGATGCGAGGGAGCACGAAGGCGACGTATTCGTCCTTGAACTCTGCGTTAAAGTGTCCGCGCGAGAAATCACTCGAGAAACGGTCATGGAACGGCAGTAACAGACAACTCAAGAAACGTTGAGGCGTAGCGAGTCTCCAGCATTTAATTAAAATGCCACGGCCAATAAGATTGGGGCACCGCCCGATAATAACGCCGAAGAACCAATTGCGGCGCGAGAGCTGTGAACGTCATCGGTGACGCCCTTCGTTTCTTAGGCTGTCACTGACTACAGCAAGAGTACACACACTAAGAAATCTGGAGCCTTTACTCTCCCGCCAAGCAGATGGGAAAGCCAATCGCGGCAATCTACGGAGAAAGCGCGGCGAATCATAATAATTATACAGATTTTATTTCGGTTTCGACCAAATGATGGGGACCGAGAATAAAAAAAGGCTCACTATGTTTTGTTTCATCTTACGTCCAGACGCAGCCAGTGCTAGGAGGTAATGGGACCAATCAAGCAGCGTCATAAGCGCAAATCACTAGGCCTTTTCTGTTAATGATTGGCTTAGCGATGATAGAACACGTACAAAAACATTAATTACAAACAACATGATGGTGCGCTTTGAAGCCGTCTGATTGGTTTCATGAACTCGTAGCGTTGGCTTCGTCTGGACGTACTGTGAAACGAAGTATAGACCGTTTCATCCTCCAAAGCATGGGCGCCGCCATCTTGGAATCACGTGACGCGGCAGCCATTGGGTTGCTTCAACTTGCTGCTCCGCTCTCCCTCCGCGCATTGGCGGATGCCTTGTATTCGTGTCTTTCGTCGCGTTTCACCGCGCTTTCTTGCCTTACTTCGGTAACTGTAGTTCGATACGTCTACCCGACGACTAAGACATCACGAGGGTTGAAAGGTCCTTATGACAATTGAGGGTTGTTTGCTAATAGTTGCGGAACATTATCAGTAAGCAGCACGTATATTTATAACGCGCATTTAGGATCGGAAGGCGTCAAGAATAGTCAGCGCAAGGAGACTATCTTTATTTCCTGAAAGTGTCGTCTTTGTATTCAAAATATATAGAAAACAGTTTCTTTTGATTATGTGAGGCAACTCTCGGAGGAGATAGGCAATGACGTTGAACTTGTATTTTATCTGAGGCTACAAGTAATGGTACATGAACATCAGGCGATTTGTTGGCTCATAATATTACACCTTCATGTGTATGAGGTTCTCAATCTTTTTTTGCGACGTTAACATTCGGTTGGTCGGTTTACTTATGAAGTTTAAGAAATTGTATACCGTGCTCGCTGTGATTTCGACGGTCATTTAAGTGATTTATTGATTATATTTAGATAACCAGTGCCATCCGCTAAATTTATTTTAACACAAAGGTTGGGACTTCCTGCGTAAGAAACTGCCACAGACAATTTAACAGTAGCAAGTTTTAGAATAGTGTGCACAGAGAAATAACGTCGTTTCTGTTTGCAAATCCATAACGCGGTTTGCATTCGGCGCAAGCAAAATAATGACGACGCTTTTTTTTTTTGCTTTGCATACTACATTGTTTTAAATTTGGTCAGTATCTAAAATCCGCAATACTTGACGCCCCCCCCCCCCAAAAAAAAAAAAAAAAACGTTTGCATAACAATTATTTGGGTCCAGGTTTGTCGATGGCAAATAGAGGTTTATCTTTGGTGGCTTGCGACGCCGAAAGTTACAAAGCAAATCTCTTCAACAAATAAATATTTGTTCACACGGGTCTGTGAAGTGGCGCCTAGCGCTAGAATTCAGCCAAACTTTCCGAGCTATCTCTCCTTCTGTGCCCATTAATTATAGGGCCAATTTTAGGAAAAACAAATGCCAAATTTAATTTGACGGGACTGTCACTTATATCATATGTTGAGTAAGCAAATGTTCATATAAAAGTAATTTATTTCCTAGAGCCAATATCGCAAAATGCTGCTTATATTTTATGAGTACTTTAGCAGGGTTGATAATCTAAGAACTATCCTACTCGGCCTGGCAAAACATGCTCAAGTACTGAATTAAAAAAAAAAGAGGCCAAGATGATATTACTTGTTTATGTCAATTATCTGCGTCATTGCACGATACGTTTTTAGTCTTCGAAGTTCAGTAAAGGTTGGGTGCCCACGAAAACGAAACAGTGAGTAGTAAACTCGCGAGTTCATCTGTTCTGGCCGATTCAGCACATTGCTAATCACCTCTCGATATGCTTCTTTATATTCACGTGTTAGTCTCTTCATTAGTTTGTTTTTCTGGAAACTGGTGTCATCGGGTACGGCCGTAGACGATGGTAATCTTTCCTGTACGTCAGTCAGTCAGGCGTTTAGCAACCGACCATAATTAGATACATCAAAGGAGTTGGTAAAAAAAGAAAAGCCCGCAATTTAGGCTCAAAAACACCTCGTAGTCCTCAAAGTGGCTCAATACCACTGTTTCATTGGTTGTGTGCTACAAGAAAAATAATTGTATTTCAAAATTAAGCAAAAACAACGTAAAACCGCAACATAGCTACGTTCAAGTTGAAACCGAAACAAACCAAATTGAAGTAACCCGAAAAGAGGGCAAGGAGGAGGAAGACGACGAAGCTGCTGAACGGTACGTTCGTGGTTTTGTACTCCTCGATTTTTGTGAAATAGACAACATTCACAAAACACAGCATTACATCGTTGCAAACGATATCCTCTGGAGTACTTCGGCGTACCCCCAACCGCAAATCTGAGCTCTAAGAAGCGCACCTCGGCGGGCGGCGGGCTGACAGCGCAAGATGTCAGCCCACCGACCAACGAGGTACCAACTGCGAACCGGTTTCAACTCCTCCCGGAAGAGCAAGGCGAATCTACCTCGTTACAAGGACCTGGAACCATAATTGAAAACAGGGAAACAACAGGCACTGCAGACAACGCCGAGGCTCAAGACATTCCAACCAAAAGACCGCGGGTAACATTACCACTCAAACACATGAAGACATCAACGAGCGACCCTCCATCTGAAGGTGCTACTTCCACGTACGAACTGAATGAAGACATGATTGAAGATGACGACACCGGATTCATACAGGTGACCTACAAGAAGAACAGGTCGACAGGAATACCGATTATATTCCATACGACCTCCAAGGAGTTCTCGTTCTGGAAAGTAAATCCGAATGCACTGGCAAATGAGGTGCTTGGGATCGCACAAGAAAAAATTCTGTCCCACAAAATCACTAAGGATGGTAGTCTCGCAGTGAGTGTCGCTTCACTACCTGCAGCTAATAAATTGCTAGCGATCACTTCTCTCATGGGATTCGAAGTAAAACCATCCACGCCGAAGTCATATTCGGAGAACATGGGAAAAATTAAAGGAGTTCCACTACAGTACACAGACAGCGATCTTCTGGAGTACTTACATGATGCAGGTGTTACGTACGTCCAAAGGCAGGTCGCATACAGGAGACAAGAGGACGGTAACTCAACGCCTCACCCCAAGGACAGCGTGATTCTCCGTTTTATACAAGACCGTCCCATGCCAAATCGTGTGTATTTAGGTTTCACAAGCCACCCTGTGGAGGAATACTTTGGCGCCCCAATTCAATGCTACCAATGCCAACGGTTTGGACATATCGCACAAAACTGCCGGAGCGCAAGACGTTGCAAGATCTGTGCCGGTCCACACCACCACAAGGACTGCAACTATCGCTCTGAACCAAACTGCGCAAACTGCGGATGCTCTCATGCAGCAACATATGCCGGCTGCTCCAGCAAGAAAGCTGCCACCGCGCTGAGGAAACAGGAAATACTGAACGGTCGCGCCCCCAATCGTAGATCGCCACCTTCGAATCCAGAGACCGTACACCAGCCTGAAACGCCAAGTCAAAGAGAAACATCAACGCCTAAGAAAGACCGGACGTACTCACATGTTTTGCAACGAGAGTCGAAGAAACAGGCAAACGCCGCAAGTGAGACACCTCAGTGTGATCCAATCGCCTCTGCACCACTTTCACAGAGAACATCTCAACAGTCAGGGTCACCGGTGCCTACTGCATCTGTCGCCGGCAGAGCTTCAAGACCCTCAACTTCCCATGCAAAAATGTCGACCGCTTGTGACACGGCCATCAGCGGTACAGGCACATCGGCCACCCCACCATACCAAGGGATCGATCAGCAATTGCTTCTCCAACTGGTCTTTCTGGCAGTGAAAGCCATCTGCAAATCACTTCCTGATGCACTGAACATCTCCGAGGTAAAAACACTTCTAGCTATGGAGCCTCTTTTACTGGCTTCGAATAGGTCGATATAGATGAATGAAGAATATCGCCGAACGACAATATTTCAGTGGAACGCCAATTCTCTTCGCACAAAAATGGGTGACTTCCGGAAGCTCGTCGCCCAATTTAAGTTTCCTATTATTACAATATCTGAAGGACACACGGATGACCAATTCAGACTCGCTGGATATGTCTCATACAGTTCAAAACGTCTACGAGGTCCAAGTCGAGCCTTGATTTGTGTGAACAAACAATTTGACTCGACCTTTTTATGCACATCTTCATCTGATGGACCAGAATATGTCGCATGCAAAGTCAGGTTTGGCGAGAATGTATTGAGCGTAATTAGCATTTATATTGAACCAGCCATAGCTATTACCGAAAATGATATTACGTCCATCTTAGATGCTGTTAACAGTCCGTTCGTTATGTGTGGCGATTTTAACGCACATAATACACTATGGGGAGGTATGCAATGTGACAAGCGCGGTAAAATAATGGAAGACATAATTGAGAAAAATAATCTATGTGTGTTAAACGATGGATCACAAACCTTCATTCGAGGATGCAGTTATTCAAGCGTTCTGGACCTAACAATTTGCTCACATGATACTTTTTCTGATATGGTCTGGCACATAGACGTTGAAACGCACGGGAGTGACCACCTTCCCATTCTTATACAGTATTCTAAAGCAAAGTCTTTAAGCCGGAAACAAAAGAAAATCAATATCACGAACTGGCGTAGCTTCCGGCGACTGAATACATTGCACTGCAAAAATATGGATACGTTAGAAGAGTTTACTTCGATTGTGAAGGCCAATTTTGACCATGCAACTAAATCAGTATCTGCCCCCGAAGGATATGCGGGAATAGATGCATCATACGAGAAGCTTAGGGCGATACGTCGTAGAGCAGAAAGAAAATATCGAAGGTCGGGTATGATAGAGGAATATAGAAAAGCCCAGCACGTACATGACCTTATCCGCCGCAAGCTGAAACAGCTATCCCGGCATCGATGGCGACAACTCTGTGCCAAGATGGCAGCTGTGAGAGATCTCACAATGCAGTGGAACATAGTCAAAGCACTCCGTTCACCAGTAATACCGAGGTATCCTCTCCGCGCAATGGCGTTATCCAGAGGAGTGTCAGAATTGGTACTCGCAGACCAATTTTGTGAATTACTGGTAAACTCGAGCAATGCAGCTCAGACCTTAAGATACCGTGCATCGTGTGTAATAGCCCAAAAAGCCATTGACTGCGAATTGCATGCCTCCGATACACAAATGGACCGCCCTTTACTACTTCGAGAAATGAAATGCGCCCTACAATCAACTCGCAAACGGAAGTCACCCGGTCCCGACTTGATAACATGGGAAATACTGGCAAATCTTGGTCCGACTGCAACTAGCAATCTTCTAAAAATGTTTAACTCTACCTGGATTGGCGAAGCTGTGCCTGAACAGTGGAAAACAGCCAAAGTCACGGCTCTCCTGAAACCAGGAAAGACCCCGATGGAGTTAACTTCGTTCCGGCCAGTTAGCCTCACTAGCTGCGTTGGGAAACTTTTTGAAAAAATGATTAATCAGCGCTTACAATGGTGGCTTGAAACTACCAAAAGCCTTCCGGATTCATTAGCCGGGTTTCGTCCAAAACGCTGCACAATGGACTGCATTCTAGACTTAGTCACTTCGGTGGAACACGAACGTAAGCTTGGAAAAATGACAGTTGCCGTATTTTTAGATATTAAGCGAGCATACGACACTGTTAGTCATGTACACGTTATACACAGTCTTCTAAAGCTCGGAGTTAGAGGCCGTGTTTTACGATGGATTCAAAACTTCATTACAAATAGGACTATATTTATGCAGACAACAAATGGAGAGACCAGAAGACACGTTCTCAAACACGGCGTTCCGCAGGGAAGTGTTCTCAGTCCTACATTATTTAATTCAGTCATGGCTGAACTACCAAGTCGTCTTCCATCACCGATTAACGTCACAATATATGCAGACGATATTTGTATATGGGTTTCAGATAGTTGTGTCGAAACATTGCAACGACAACTTCAAACTGGACTCAACATCATTGAGCAGTATTTAAATGAACGAGGTATGGACATAGCCCCTAACAAATCAGTGGTGCTCCCTTTCACCAGGAAACACCTTAAAGGACTTCAACTCTCAATGAAGGGACAGACACTTGAACGTGTAAAATGCCACCGATTCCTTGGTGTAATCATGGATCAATGTCTTACATGGGTCAAACATGTGGACATGTTGGTCGACAAAATAAAAAGAACAATAAACATCATTCGTCATTTTGCTGGGCAAAACTGGGGAGGCTCAACGGAATCCCAGTTAATTTTACACTCAGCTCTGGTACGACAAACAATTGCTTACTCAATCCCAGCACTATCTGGTTTATCAGCTACACAAGAAAATAGACTACACTTCATGCTGGCTCGAAGTTTGCGAGTTTGTCTCGGCGTACCGCGTCCGACGTCGGGAACCCTTGTATTAGCGGAGGCCAAGCAATTACCAGTATCATCATTACGTGAACGGGAACTACTGCGTAATTTCCTACGAGTATCGACGCAGCACTGCAACCACCCACTTGCTGACGCATTATTGACTCGAAGCGAATCCTGCACTAGCTATGCGCTTGCAACATCAACTTTTCATCTACCCGACTACACGGTGTGGGTGCAACAACCTAACAAACCACCCTGGATATACCAGACTCCAGAAATCAAAATGGATCTACCAGATTTCAAATCAAAAGCAACAACGAACGCATTGGTTATTGCTCAAACTGCCCTTGCATATATAGAGGAAGCATATCCTGATCATATACATGTATACACCGATGGATCCACAAAGGAAAACGGATCAACAGCGGCATATATCATACCAACACTTCAAGTCCAAAACTCATACCGACTCTCCCACAGAACATCATCAACAACGGCAGAGCTACACGCTATCCTCTCTTCAGTAGAGCATATAAGAGAGACAAGCGGTTCAAACAAATGGCTCATATGTACAGATTCTCAGGCAGCACTTAAAGCTATCAATGCAATGAGCCCTCAAAGCCCAAACTCATCACTCGTTTATAGAATTATAGAAGCTATCAATGATTGCCTAAATTCTGGACAAGCAATAAGGTTACAATGGACTCCAGGCCATAGCGGCATCCAAGGAAATATGGAGGCGGACAAGCTCGCTACAAACGCACACACTTGTGACAGGGTGCAATTGATACCGTATGCAAGTACCGACATAAAATCTATGATAGAGAATCACTCCAAAGAAATATCATGGGATATATGGTTTAATGATCGAGGTAGAAACTCTATATTATATCAAGTAGACCCAAATATCCTTTTTCCAGTTCAAAATAACCTTCCAAGAAAGATCGAAACGTTAATACACCGCTTACGTTTGGGAGTAGCATACACGAATGAATTTTTGTATAAAATTAACCGAATAAATGACCCTAGCTGCGATTGTGGGCACGCGACAGAAACAATAGAACATCTATTCATTGATTGCCCTCGGTTCGACCAGAATCGATCACGACTGAAAGTACGACTGGACATTATTGATAACCGACCATTTTCTCTCAACAAGGTACTAGGCCCGTGGCCTAACCATAGATCAGAGAAGCAAGCATTTTTGGCAATCAGACAATTCCTGGAAGAGACTGATATTGTAAATAATTACTAAAATGGGATGTATTATATAATGCAATATACATGTATATCTGTTCAAGTGAATGATAGTGAATAACTTTACATGCTCGGTGAAAATTGTGGTGTGATAAGGAATGTGACATGTAAAAGACTGAACTTGTTTGACTGATCGTGTGACACTTCAAGTGGACTCAATGTAACAAAATATTTGACTGTTTTTTTTTTGTTTGCGGGAAAACACTTGGGAAAGGGGGGGGCGGGAAAGGGGGGAAGGGGGTAGAGTGTATACGGGGTCATGTGGGATGTTCTAATTTTTTTTTCTTGACGAGTAGCTGAACATGGAGTAGCCGGCCATGCCTTCATGGCAGCCAACATCTCCAATTTATTTTTTTTTGTCATTTAATAAAGAAAGAAAGAAGTAACCCAATGGCGCCGGGTGCGTCAGCGCCTCTCATCCGCCGGTGAGGCAACTAGTAAAATGAAAATGTCTATAGATGGCTCGACGTAAAGTTCCTAAATAAGAGTTGAGTCTTCTGCTGTGCACCGCCATTCGGTTCCTAAAACCTGCACCGTCAGCTCTTATCCAAGAACTTTAGCGTGGCCTAAAGTCCCTAGATAAGAGCTTCCAACAAGTAGCGACATTCTTTGAAGCGCCGACTGCGTGACGGTGCAGGTTTTAGGAAGCGAATGGCGGCGCACAGCAGAGGTTTGAACTGAATGTTGCCATTTTGTTGTAGCGGAATGTGCTTTGTCATTTGTATTGGTTGTCGTTACTTGTAAAAATAAGTATAAAGGGACTTCAGCGTGGCTGATTAAGCTTCGCCACCTCGCGGTAGAAATAGCGAGACGATCTAACTAAGATTTAATTTGCGGGCAACCTGATGGATCGCCGTGGATCACGAAGTTTCCGCATGACATGAAGAAAGAAACATTGTTTTTTTGCGACGCCATGGCGTTTTACGCGCTTACATCACGTCGAGGGTCACAGCGTACACTGTTTTTTTTTTGTTTCTTTTTTGTCTCAAGATATTTTCAGCTTGTCATTCGCCAAGCTTCCACCGTAGATTACAGCGAAGGAGTTCCCCAAGTTTTTTAAGCTCGAAATGTTTTTTTTTGTTTTTTTTAGCGTAGGATTTTTAACTGCTTACTCATTTTTCGCCACTTGAGAAGAGGTGTTCCTTCACAATACAACAAAAACAAAAACAAAAAAAAACTTGACGTCAGAAAACCGCTGGAAGTGGACTATATCTCGAAGTTAAGGGCCGCCCACACTAGCGAGAAAACGCGCGTGGCACGCCGATCGCGGCGAATGTCACGTGACAGCACAGGAGGCCTCGCGCACTCTTGAAGCATTCGAGCGAACGCATGATTTCACGCGCTCAACCGATTTTGCGGAACGCGTTTTCAACTATACTTCGTTTCAGCTTGGGTCCAGACGCAGCCGATGCTACGAGCGCGAGCGTGTGGCCCTGAACAGTGCTTGCATCGCACGAGCGCGCGTGCTTGGCAGGGACGCTGAAAGCCCGGAGCTCGTGCTTGTAGCATCGCCTGCGTCTGGACCCAAGCTGAAACGAAGTATAGTGTGCCTTCATACACACGCGCGCTTTTGCTTGAGTGGTGACATCTCAGCCATTTGTACGCCCAATCGTGTTTTTATGCATTATGAAGTACGCGCAATCCGGTGTCAATCAGCCCGAGCGCGTAGCTTTGGCTAATGCGGAGACGCCATTTTAGCGCCCAAGTCACGCACCGAGTGCGCGAGAGCGTCACGCGCTGAACATTCAGTGCAACAATGGATGTCTTCACCCTGAGACAGACAGACATGTAGGCACCCTATTTTCAACGCGATCGGCGCGCCGCGCGCGTTTTCTCGCTAGTGTGGGCGGCTTTTTACACGTAGTGTTTTGAATGACATCACGTGCGCGAGAAGGTGCGTAGCTGTAGCAGTGTTCTCAAACTTAGACATATTACTGGAGGAAGCGACTCAGAGACAAATAGAGTAGGTAACGACGACACGTGGCGCCACGTGTCGTCGTTACCTACTTCTTTTGTCCCTGTCTTTCGGCGCTTCCTTCCAGTCATGAACAACCAACTAGCCCAACTTAACATTCTGTTGCAATTAGACATATTCTTTGCTTAACTGTTCTGCTTTATGTGCCTGTGTTATTTGTTAGCGCTCCACACAAAGTGAGATGAACAATATTTGTCGTTTAAACGTAAACATTTTCGACAGAGGTCTGTCTGGTTAGGGAGAAATTGACATAGTTTTTGTGCACTCTAACCAAAGTTTGTAACATTACACAAAATTGTTTCTATTGATCGCAATAAAAAAGAAAGAAAGAAAACTACCAGCAGAAATAATTAGCGAAGCCAGCAGACTGCACAATCAGTGTTCTGGTGACAAGTAGACTTCGCGGATATACGTACATCGATATACGCACGCTTGATGAATTTTTCAAAGGTTATGGCTGACTATAGCCCGTTTTAATTATAGTCCTTGTAGAGATGTGCACCGAAGTCATCAGCAGTACGTACGGCAAGCGTTGCGCTTCCTCAGACTCAAACATACCCATACTTCATACAAACAAAGAAAAAAATTAATATCGAATTCAAGTTTTTTTAGATGCACTGTAATGTTACTGTAACGATTATGCTAGCTTAGTAGTTTCAAGGGTTTCGCAATAGACGCCTATCGAAAGTCACGTGCCGATTGTTAGAAGGTCCCAACCACTACACAATGGTGGAACAACTGATATCGTGGAACGTGTAAGACATTCCATAAGAAAGCGAACGTCGGAGCACGGCGAACGCAAGGAGCCGACGAGCCAATCAAACAGTGTCGTAAGTGCAACGTCACTACGCTCATCACCTTCTTCTGTGGGTGCGTTTTCAAATTCTGATTCAACCAAACGCATAAAATATGCCGTGACCTCGAGGTTTTAGTCCGCCATTTTGCAGGGATTCCACAGCTGCCAACAGAGGGCAGTCTTTCGAAGGGGGTCTATTATGAATCTGACAACTTCTGCACACTCCCAATGCGGAAGGATATCTCGAAAGCTACGTACTATCAGGACCAAGCAGGGTGTGAAGTTGGTCCAATAGGCTCTTCAATTCACCGTTTCGTCGTTTGGTGTTCTGCTCGAGAGATGGAAAAGAAAATGTTTTCAACGACACGTGGATGTTGAACACGCAAAGAAGTATGCTCGTAATTAAGCCTCGTCCCCACTGCAAATGCACCATACAAAAGACAGCCTGCTGACACTGTCTGATTCGCGCTCCTTCCTCGTATAACGGTCACGTTGGTTTTACGAAAACTGTCTGCGGACACGTTTAAAGCATGCATATGTATTAAGCAAGCATGTTTCGACCATGTTCGATGCGCGGCCGCAGATTCTTCTGTCACCATGTCTGCGGGGAACAGCCGTCTATTTTGTGTGGTGTATGAGCGTCTAGCACCTCACTCCTCCTTCCCCACCCGTTAACCAATCAGTGTCGAGCCTCGTGGCCACGCTTTTATCCGGGCTTCACGAAAGGCCGAACACCTAACCAAAGAACGTTGCACGTTAACGAAAATCAAAGGGGGCATTATTTTATAATATCTTGCATTTCGGCACTTCAGAAATGTGACAAAATGAGTTTGTTTAGTTGCGTCTCTGACAGTCTGAGAAACGCAGGGCGTCCTCATGGTCTTCACGCATCTTGCTTTATGATTCGTTATTCAGGGCTCGCCTGATACCGCAATCTCATTTACTGCGGAGAAATAAAAAGATGCCGTGTGTTTTAAGCTCACGGCGACCAGTGAGCCTTTATTTTTCGACTTTTTATTTCCGGCAAGGAATCCTCATCATGACCGATGTCTATACACGCAGCTATCAACCCAATCGCAGTCAAGCACAAAGCCTCGGTAATAAAAGAGCTACATAAACTATGCGTACTGCATTGTGGTGTGTTAACCATTTCCACGAGTTCGGCGCAGTAAACTTGTTTTGATAACTGTGGAAAAAACTGGAAACCCTCCGTCAGTTTGTATAGGCCCGTACCTGGGAAGCGTTCTGGATGTAGAGTTCAACTTCTTGCAGATGGGAGACAAAGCCGAGCTCTCCCACGCCGACCGATCGGCCGAGCTCGAATAGGCTGGACAGCATAAGCAGCGTTCCTAGCCTGCAAGTACGCCTCGACTGACTTGGGGTAGACGTGGTGTAAGAATTTGTCGGTAGGAGGCTACCCCAACAAGCAACGTGCACGCTCTATGTTATGGACCGTTCACCCTGTTGGGATGAGACTTTAGTTGGGATCAACGGTGTATTAAAGCATAAAAAGCTTTTTAATGCTACCCCGAATCCCAAAATTTGTGTTCGTCTGTTCGTCCGTGCATTTTCCGCTAAATTTAGCGGGGAAATGGATGTCACACGACCTATACACCAATTCAGCTCCCCCGTTAAATTGAATGTCGCGTGACCTGATGTCACGCAACCTACACACCAATTTATTTTCCCCACTAAATTTGGCGGGAAAGGTAGTGTCAAATGACCTCACGTCACAGCTGACCTATACACCACTTCAGTTTCTCCCACTAAATTTGACTTACAAATTGATGTCACGTGAACTATACACCAATGTAGTTTCCACCTAAATTTAGCAAGAAAATTGACGTCACCTGACATGACGTGACGTCACCTGACATGACGTGACGTGACCTATACTATACAAGACTGTATATAATCTTCTAAACAAATTAAAACGATTACTTCTTAATCAGTGCGTTTCATGCATCGCATAACTTTAAAGGGAAAAGTCGCTGCCAATTTCTCTTGTTTTTACGACGACAGTAGTTATTGGAGAGGTTTTGCAACCGACCTCTGGGTGTGTTTCCTGCGGGGCCATTATGGCTAATGTCACATGACACCACATCACGTGACACCTGGACGTGACACATATCGAGCTCCCGCTCGCCGGCCAATGAAGGGCGCACGTTCTGCGCTATGCTGCGTTGCGCTTGCTGCTTCTCTGCGCTCAACGTCGGAGTATTACAGAGCCTTGACTGTATACGTGGTCTGTGAGCGGCACAGTTGACAGCGCTTCGGCCGCCGCGGCAGTTCATTAGTAAGACATGGCAAGGAATCGCACCACCATTTTCGTGCGACCCTGATTTGCGGGGGCTAAATGTCTTTCTTCTCGGAATACCTTGTTGGTTCAAAGGCATCATTTCGGCTACAGCTGAACAGGACAACAGGTTTGATTTCAAAACAACCGAGGTCATTCCCAACTATACCGATAGACAACATTAGATCACGATGCCGTAGAAGTTTCAGGGATCGGGAGATTCGCGGTGTCTGTTTGGTGTCCCGGCGAGGCAATCAAAAATCCATAATTGTGTTATCATGGCCTATGCATCTCTCGAAGCATAATCGTTCGAGCGAAAAATATAAGCATGTTTTTCTCACCGCAAATATAAACTCGCAATCCCTGAATGCTTAGTCTTCGCCCAAATGTAGCTATACAGCGATTGGGACAAGATGCCGAAGTTTCAGAGCGTGCCATTATCCAGCTCAAAAGTTAAAAGCGATTTACGGAAAGGTTCTATGAGAAAATGATGCCCGTTTTCGGTAGCAGACGCCATTCACCTTGATGTATTCGTGGGCCTTGTTGACCGCCATTTTCCCATTGAAAATTTCCGAAAATCAGTTATAACTTTTGAGTCAAACAATGGTAAGTTCTGAAACTGGCAATGGTAAGTTCTGAAACGTTCCGACTGAGGACTCTTCATGTGCGCTTTGTCTAGGGTGATGCCACCCTTTGTAATACCACTCGCCGACAAACCATCAGCCATTTTGGTTCATGGCGACAATCCGTGGGGCTTATAACCCTCCCGGAAACAAGCCCCTTATCTCACAAGCTCGGAGCAGCGTTGTGGAACCCAGGGAGGGAGGATTAGCTCTTTCGCCGCTCGGATGGGAGGGCCGATGAGACAGCAAAGGCCACTTTCCGGCGCACGGGGAAACAATGAGGAACAAAATGGCGGCGGAGAGAGGTGTGGGAAAGGGAAACAGGCAGTTGGCATCACTCTATGCGAAGCGCACATGAAGGCACTCTAGTTCCGACAATGGTTCCTGTTGTCTCCAGTACACTGTTTGAACGGGTTGAGACGAGGAACGCCGGTGTCCAGCGTTCCGCGTTCGCGTTCGAACGCGTTTGACGAGTGCAGTGGGGATAAAGGTAGCTAGCTAGCTTTGCGTGTACCCACTAATCATTCCAAAGTTCCCTCGCGCTCTGGTTTCCTCCTCCCCCTCAGCTTCCGCCCGCATAGCTGGTGGGTCCGGTCTATTCAGTTCCGATGCGGCGGTCGTTCCGCTGTCCACGCATCTGGCGCTCGACTGTAGCAAGTAAGCAGAGCGTCTCACAGTATGGCGGCGAGCACCATGATGAAGACGAGCGTGTAGACCTGCAGGATGCAACGCATGTTCTGGTTGAGGTCCTGCGTGAGGTCCCCTCCGCAGTAGTCCGACCGCCGTGCCAACACGTAGGCCACGCTGCCCATGAACCCCAGGACGGCATACACCACGCAGATCAGGCTGACGAGAAACAGGTGGGGCTCGTACTGCAAGTACTGATCCACAGTTCGACGTCGATGAGTCCGAGTTACAGTATGTCGTGAAATAACTACACTGCCCCACACTGTTAGCGCGAACACGACTTCGGCGCTTTTCGCCCTTTTTGCTTCAAAAGAGCACCGGAGGGGAAAAAAATCTACCACTCAGGTAAGTGCTCCCAACTGAGCACTTTCCATCACTATTGTAGTTCTGATAAGAATCCTTCAATAATAGTAATAATAAAAAAAGAAAATTGACGATGTCTTGTTCGCGTTAACAGTGTCGCGGAGAGTATACTACATGCACACAGTATACATACACACTGTTACGTAAGAATAAATTGGATTCTACCAGCGGCCACCAGTCTAGACGACTGGTAGCCGCTGAAAAAGTCCGCCTGGTCCGGGATTCGATCCCGGGACCTCCCCAAGACTAGCGGAGCGGTGCTCCATTTCAGGTGCAAGCCAATTCATTCTTGCATAAATCTTCTCCACCTAGGTGGCTTCCCCTAAGAACTCATATCAAATATACACTGGTAGCACGAACGAGCGATGGTGAGATTAGTTTTTTTAATGTTTTCTCTCGCCGTCTAAATGCTTTAATCAAAACTATATACTGCTGCGGATAGGGCTCGTTTGGACACAAACTATGTCAAGCAATACAAATTAGAGACCGTCAGATACACTGAAAAATTCGAGAAACAACCAATGTCGTGTTTGCGTCATCAGTGTTGTGCCGTGTTTGTCTGTGTCATAAGTTATATATCTTAAAAGTGGTGTCGGTCATGAACTTGAGAGTAATTACGCAAGAAATAAGAGCAATGAAATGCATTACAGTCGCACCGAAGTTAATAGCTTGTGACTAAATGGTACAAAAAAAAAAACACCTTACAAAATTACTCCAGGAATTTACAAGTATGTTCAAGAACCTCGATTCAACACCAGTTTGGGGGATAGTATACAATCCGTGTTACCGGTGATTATGTTAGCTGTAACTAAGTTTTATTTCGGTTTGTTACGTGTTAACCAGTAATCATATTGGTTGGAATAAAAAAAAAACTAATCATGGCAAACTTGGGTGATTTTCGAAGTCATATAGTGTTTAGCACGTCTTAATTTTAGTAAAAAAATCGATCACTTTTTTGTCATGGTTACAGGCTTACAGCTAGAAAAAAATCCGTGTATTCGAGTCAATTTTTATGGATAGAGGTCAAGAAATTGTAAAAATAAATCACTAAAATATGTTTTATTACAGTGCGCAAGAAACACCGTACAGTCTTGGTGGTGGAATAATGATAAGAATTGGAAGACTAATAACAATAATATTACTATTAATACACTGTGGAATAACTAAATTCCAGTCACCTGCTAATTCTCCCGTTGAAAACTGATCGTGTTTTGAATTCTTTTGTATGTGTAAGCTTACCAAATCCAGGCCTTCGATCATGTCAAGCCCACCTTGAAATTTCCTGAGGAAAGCTGAAAACGGAGAATAAAACAAATAGTTTCACACTGTTGTATCCGGTTAATATACTAATGTTCACAATAATAAACCCTAAGTTCAGGGGTGTCGAAATTTAAGCGTTTGAGGTGGGGGAGGGGGGATTGCAAGTTTTCTGCTTTACGTTCCAAAGGGCTGCCCAAGTATAAACTTTAAATATTTATGTAAAAACCGATTTGGGTGACGTTTGCAGGAACAAGGCGTTAATTTAGGTCATCGTCGTGAATTACGGCGTACAATACGCGCGAGTTTATACAAAGCAACGTTATGAAAAAAGGTTGTACTCTCGCATGCTGTGCACGTAGTCGCTATTATTAGTATTATTATTATTGGGCTATTGTCTTTTTTTTGTTAACTAGTTTATATATCAGCCTTGTTGGCGAAACTTTCCTGTGTTTGAACGAACGGGACTCCAATATATTACGTTTTCTGCAGTGTTGTAGGCGTTACCGAAAAAAGCAACGAAATACGTTACTCGTTACTTGCAAAATAAAGGTTGTTGTTTTTGTTCTTCTCGGCACCGAGGATGCCGCGCTTTCGGCCGCCGCTCTCGTGTCAGGCGCTTCTGCTCCTCTCGGCGCCGACGAACATGGCGGCGCCTGAGGCATCTCTATCGTCGGCGGCCGCAACCTCGGCGGTAGCGAAACCTGCCCGTCCACGCCAGTACACCGCAGACGAACTAAGGGAGCGGAAGAACGACATTCATGTTTTCGCATTTACAACTTATAAGAAGCGCTTAGGTGTCTTTCTCCGCACAGGCTCACTCGCGTCTCTCGGTTCGGCGAGCAAGAAGCCGATGAGCCAGACGATGAGTTCGTGCCAGCCGCTGAGCAGAGCCTCCTCCTCTTCCAACTGGAGGTGCTCTTCCCCGCCGCGGTTCCAGCGCTGCCCGGCTGTTTCGTTCCGCTGCTGATTGTTTTGCATGGGCACGGCCCTGGGGGAACGTACGGGGACTCCGTTGAAAGAAAGCCCGCCGCGGTGACGTCCTCCTACACGGGGAAACCGAAATCATGAGATAACAGCGCTAAATACACGAGACGGAGTCAGAGAAACACACAGGATCTATACTTGTATGTAACGCCTTACAAATAACGCGTCACTGGTACTTAGTAGGGCTGGTCAATTGACCGATTAACCTACCGATTAATCGATCAATGCTTTAATCGCGATTAAAAGTTTTAACCGGTTAAGCCGTAAAAGTTTGACGAACCCCCAAAGAAAGTAAAAATTGAACTCTTTCACCACGCAGACTTGGACGAGTACACCTGTACGAAGGGCAAACTTCAGGTCAAAGTTTAGGAGAATGTAAACTGTAGGGGCGAGATTCGTAACTCCAGACAAGTGCAGAAGGTTACACGTGTCCCGGCCAGTTCAACGCCGATAGAGTCTCCGTTGAGCGCAGCAGAGACGATTGTGAGCAATCAAAGGGTTCGTTCTTGCCGGAGAATATCAACGAACTTCTTTGCCTCATATAGCCGAAGTAATTATCTCTGAGTGTAAGTGTCTGAACTGTTCTTAACTACACACCGAGGTTTATTCATAATCCAAGTTGTATATTGCATCGTTTACCGGATTGTCAACAGAGGTAACAAAGGAGCAGGTACCTGCTCCACGAGCGGTAACTTCAGTGCGCTACTACGCTTCTCACGCGCTAGGAATCTTTCTGAAAACTAGTGATTTCGTTGTTTTGGATGACGCTCAGCAAGTTTCTAATTGGAACCATATGACTATTTTTAATAATTAAAAAGGTAATTAACAAACTTTACTTAATTAGCCGACTGATCATTACGATTAGTCCTCTATTCTATGTCCTCATGGCCGTATAACTCACCTGCACAAACCGCATAAGTGTAGCCTTTACAAATTTTTCAAAACAAACCTGTAAAGCTTAACACACACACACACACACACACACACACACACACACACACACACACACACACACACACACACACACACACACCACACACACACACACACGCACCGCACGCCCCCCCCCCCCCCCCCCCCACACACGCACACACGCACGCACGCACGCACGCACACACACACACACACACACACACACACATACATATATATACATAATTTGGATTATATATATAAATTTTAAATAGATTAATTAATCGATTAAAGGGGGGCGATTAATCGGGATTAAACTTTTAATCGACGCCCAGCACTAGCACCCAAGCCCAGCACCTAATATATATACTGTGGCTACAATGATACATTTAAGAAACTAATTCTTCTAAAGTGAATTAAAACATGATTTTGGACCACTGTTACCCGTCCCTTAAGAGAAAAAAAAAAAAAACTAAATGTGAAGGGAGAAAAGTGAGCACATTGGTGCCTCAGCGTCGGTTATGAAAAAATACAACGTAAGACTGGTTAAAGGGAGGTTCTGAAAATACCATGTAAAATACAAACACGTGACGCGACACTATTTTGCAAGAATATATATCGATCGATTTTTATGTATCGATTTTTATACTAGTGTCTACATGTATTTCTCTCCATCGGGGGCCCTTGCAATGTAACAGTTGGCTAGCTCAATTACATCTTCATCGTTTTACCGTTAAATGGAAATCATAGCAGACTATTTTTCACACGTCGAATTAGTTTTGTCTGTAAACATAAAAAAAATACG
The DNA here is from genome assembly GCA_037355805.1 of Ixodes ricinus. Lineage (NCBI taxonomy): Eukaryota > Metazoa > Arthropoda > Arachnida > Ixodida > Ixodidae > Ixodes > Ixodes ricinus. Next base: position 33,485 of record JAZHYW010003031.1, read on the forward strand.
AACGCGTTATTCTGGGTTCGCGGACGACGTATTTGGTGTCTTGATCGCGAGCGGGTACTTGAACGGCTAGCTATAGTAGAGTACTCAATTCATACCACCTCGTTTGGAAGTCTATACGCCCAATAAGCAAATGCGACAGAATGAACTAGATTGCCTAAATGTTATTTTTAGGGCACTCTCATTTTTATTTAGTACACGATGCCGATAGTACACCAGCGCAGGAAAAATACAAAGGTTCTTCAAAATGGCGGCGAAGCACGGAACAAAGCTAAAAGCGCAGGAAAAAGCTAAAAAGCAGCGCGCTACGAAATTGTCTGATGCGACTATCCTAAAACATTTGTTTTTAAAGCGCGGTTTTAGAGTTAGAAACAAAAATACACGAATAATTATTGAAAGAGAATATGGGATGAGATGAGATGGGACGTCATGGTGCCCAGCTCAGATCGGAATGATTAGTTGGTAGACAAAAGGGCTAGGTGCTTTTGCCTATACCCGCTAATCTTTTAACCAGAACTCGGTGCTCTTAAGTCCCCGCGCGCTTAATTTCCTTCTCTCCCTCAGTTTATATACGTAAAAACTGAGGAAGAGAAGTCCCCGCGCAGTCGCGAGAGCTCTTCGGGACAGTCAGCTCTCACTCGGAATTTCAAAATGCAATTCACTTTCCGCTGAAGCACGAATTCAGAAAGTGGTATACATTACGTCAGGTTCCCATTCTCTTCGCTGCCAGCACGCCCCGTTCCGGCCATATCCAGTGCTGGCGTTGTACTCACCGTCTATATCTTTGGCAAGGACTGTATAGGCCTCGCAGGAACACGACGTCCTCTTTGGTGACAGCTGACACGCCGATAAAATCAGTACTGCAGTCGTTCTGATCGATAAGTAAAGAGTCCACAAAACACGCTCCAGCTCGCCAATGGAACCCCAATGGAACGCCTCGCTCGCCCTCGCCACTTCTTCTTCTGCAAAATAGTGGCCGCGGAGTGTCATTTCCAAAGAAGCCAACGTTGAAAGAAGTGAAGAGTGCGCGTGCACAGCTTTGATCGGTGACAACCACTAATCTCTATGACCATCTATGACAATTTTCTGGTTCACGCTTCGCCGCTTGTCGAATGCGGCCACGGGAAGTTTCAAATCGGCCATCTTGGACGTGTGTAAATCTACTGGGTGAAGCGTTGCAGAGGCTGAGCAGCTGTGTCCCGAAAGCCACGTTTTCTGCTCGTTCGCCATCAGTCGACTTTTTTTTTTTTTAACGCTGTGTAGATGGTTGTAGCTGCCTTTGAGATTCCCGTGAAATTTTTTACGAAATTGCAGCACCGCAGGAAAAGGCACAATTCGTCTAACAGGTCTAACACAAGCCTTGGGATCAAGCGGCGTGATCAAAACACATACATGCCTTGGCACTCCGAAGGTTTGCGTCTCTGTGCCTTCGCGCGCTTGGATTCCGATCAAGAATCGACGGCGAGTGTATGTGTTAAACCTCCGGGAAAAGTTTGAAGATGTGTCGCGCGTACATAACTTTGCTGCTTGTCGCATAGATATCGGTCGCGGAGTTCTGCGATCGTCCAACTGTTCTGGCGAGTTGCTATCACTAATCAATAAATGTTATTAGTAAAAAACAAAACAAAACAAAACAAAAACAATATTGGTGGCTGCCATCATGCACTATAAACCATAGATATATTCGTAATCTACTCGAATGAATCCGAATTCCTCATGTCACATGGCAACACAGATAAAACAACGCAGTGAAGCAGCGCTGGACGGGAGGTAGGTTTTCGAACGCCACTTAATCAAACTCGTTTTTGACCCGCGAGTGCCACAAGTTACAAAAACAGTCGTTGAAGTGAAATAAAACGCTGCTACAGAGGTGCACACCGATTTACGCACGTTGCATTCGCAATTTTGTTTCGAAGAGTTAACACGGCATCGACTCTTGATCTGTATCCGAGCGTTCGAAGGCACAAACGCAGCTCTTCGTCGTGCCAAGGCTCTGCTTTGATCACGCCACCTGACCACGAGTCTTGCGTCCGACGAGTTGTGCCTTTTCCCTACGGTCTGCGCTGTCGTAAAAACTTCCACCGGTTGTGAAAGGCAGCTACGACCGTTCACACGGGGTTTTTAAAAACATCTTCGGCGAATAACGACGAACGAGCAAACAACATGTCTTTCAACACGCAGCCGCCCAGCCTCTGCAACGCTTCTCCCGGCAGATTTACACAGGCCCAAGATGTCCGATTCGGAACTTCGGGTGGCCGCACTTGCGCTGCAGCGACCAAGCGAGGATGCGCGATCCAGCAAATGGTCATGGAGGTCTGTGGTGCTGACGTTGATCGGTGCCCAAGTTCCACTCTGCGCAAGGGCGACCATAGCGTTAACTGCATTGCCACAGAAAGTTGCACATGGAGCGAAAGCTCGTGCTGCAGAACGCAGAGATCTTGGTCTGGACCCCTACCCTTGCCCGTGCCTGATCCCACCTGCATTGCCTGTGTAAATGTTATCCCGGCGTGCGATCGTGTATGACTACTTTGTAATGCAGCAGTAATACCATGTCATCATCTGGTGGCCCAGACGTGATCACAAAAGGCGGAGGCGTTCAGATACGCATTAATGAAATGTATTTGCATACTTCCATCGCAAAACATATTCAGCGGTGCTGCGCATCTTGTATACCTGTGGACCACTTTCTGTGGCATTTTGAACGAGAGGATTAATGCGCGTGCGCAGCTTTATTCGGCGTTCACGCACGCGCCCCCGTATATTTTTGCACTGCATTATCTTCGAGTATAGAAGGCCTGCTCTGCTTTGATGCCGGTGTTCGACTCGCACGGCACAAGGACGCTCTGCTCTTTGTAGCTGAGAAGCACAGAGTTGAGCATTGAAGCCATTGTTATGGCTTCTGCTGCAAAGCTCGTTTCGTTTTCGGTATACTATTGTTACCACCGAATGTCCTTTTTTGTCCGTTTCGATCTGGATGAGCATCTGTACCGGCGTGCGGTCGTGTATCACTACTGCGTGGTGCACGTTAAAGACTCCCAGGCTAGCGGTTGTACCGCACTGGCTAAATTGGCTCATCTACAGCGAGTGACTCGCTCGCAACTCTTTAAATGGCTGGACCAACTACACGCTGTATAAATATCCCCACAACCCAATTTTTCCTTTTTTTTGTCGAAATTAACAAATACTAAATGACAGCCAGCATGGTGTAAAGATGTCACGCACAATTTAAGTACATAGAAATACCTTAGGGACAACAAACCGGACCTCTTACAATTCGGGCGATGTTGAAGACTTTGAACGCTGAAATGAAAAGCTGCGATTTTAATCATCGTCGGCGTAGTAAGAGGTTATACTTTGTCATATATTACTCGAAGTTTGTTTTGCTTACAGGGCTTTCTTGGAACAAACTTATATTAGGGAGTTTTAGTAGATCGTTTTCAAAGGCCCGCTACCGCTACGGGCGCGCGCTTCGAGAGCATGCATCCAAGTTGCAGCACGAGTGTACCGCTACAAAGAGCGTGGCCTGAAAACACGATCTACTAAAACCTCTCTATTATATACACTCATCCGTTTCTAGATGCATAAAATCATGGCACAGAAAGACAACGCTGTGAGACTGCAAAGAAAAGAAAAAAACAGATATATATTTTATATGCAACGAATGTTTTTTTTACACTCTTTCTACCATACTGATTGTAAATTAATCCGGTACATTATGAAATGTGCTAGGGATATAAACATTTCTCAACCACTTATGTCCGATAAACAACCAGTGAAGATAACCTCAACATATCGGTCAACGTTTTTCTTTTTTAATCACTCCGAATTAAAAAGCAAGATCATCCTGTATTCCACGCAACGTCCAAAATCAGTTTAAAACACGCTGGGTGGAGTGAAAAGAAGATACGGAGTGGCGGGTATGCTTAACGACTCTTCATGTTGATGTTTCCTCCTTCTCGTACATGCTCTTAACGCCGCGGCCCTGTATTCTCTCCACTCGGTCCATTACTTGTCATGACGTCACTTCGTCTTTCACATTAAATGAGTAGTCTGCATGACGTTACGCGTGACGTCACATTGACGTCATTATGAGAAACGTCCCATAATGCGAGCGCAATCATGCGACGCCGCTCGCCGGAAACGGGCGCCTAAGGTCGTTCACAGATGCAGCGGAGCTCGTCGTAGCTGTTGGTCGTTCCTGCCATCGAAAGAATACACCAGATCTAGTATCACAAGAAGTAAAAAAAAACACACACAGGATCACGCCGCATTCACTGTGCGTGATTGATTTAGCTCGATGATAACAAACGCACAGATACGACGAGCGCCACAACTATGCATGTTTGCCGACTGCTTGATTGCCTCCATCGGGTCGTAGCATGACGGAGTTGCGAAGTTGTTCTATCCGACAGTTCACTTCAGCACTTAAATCTGCGCCTTCGGTAACGCTTTGTTACGCATGTTGCCAACGGGATGGAGACGCGATGTTGCAGCTTGCTATAGGTGCCACAAGAAGTCATTCCTCCCACCTTCTATAGGGAGCTACGCAAAAGGAAAGATTTTACGGGGCCGCAGGGGATCGCACGAAAAGATGAACCGTTTGCTCTTCAAACTCGGAGCACTCGAGTGTCGCTGTCTCTCGAACTAAGACATTCTCAAGAAGACGTTATCGCGGGGGTATTTCCGCGTTATCTGGTGCAACGGCCTCGAAGTTTGATAAGCTGGCTGTTTCTTAGCGGCTCAACGATATAGCGACGGAACTCGCCGGTAGCGCCCGATGTTCGCAACCTATAGGCTCATTATATCTCGTTTCTTTTTTTGGCCCACGTAACTTCTCGCGCCGTGACCCACTTTGAAGTGGGAAGAGGCGCATTGACTCTTACGGGGATGGCGTTGTGATGTGACATAGTTATCCATGCTTATCGGGTTTGGTACGATTCAACGTTCAGTTGCATGCAAGCTGCGCAAATTCTGATACTTCGCTGTCATTAGAGCGTTTTAGCAGATCGTTCAGTCACTCCCGCTGCGCTATCCGCTAGATGCTATGAGCCTCCGCTATATGTAGCGTTTGGAACCATCCATTCGAAGTGCCTGTGCAGAACGTTCGCCACCCGCTATGAATTGCAGCGCCATGAGAGCTAACGCCACGCCACTAGCGGGCTCTGTCGGCGCTAAGGTTTGCATGGGACAGATCTTCTAGAGCAATTGCGAATTGTTTGACCAACGTCAGTTAGCCGGGTAGAATAATTTGCCCTGGCGGTGGATAACGCGCGAATCGTTGCCCTTTTGATAGGACCTGTCTATTGGTTGTAACTGCATACGACTGACGGCCAAGTATGGTCCAAGCCAATCCGATGATGGTTTCGGTGCGCCAGCCACCGAGAATTGATGGTGGAAAGAGAGTGACGACAACCGTGGCTCTTCACGTGTCGTCGTTCATCCGTACATGAGACGCCACGGAAGTCCTGGGCCGCCTGCTCGCTCGTTCGAGCAGTCACACTCTGTCCGAGCAAAACAGAGTTAAGCCGGGCACACGTGCACCCTATTTTCTACCACGAGGTTATTACACCTTCCTCTTTTACGCGCTTAAAACTATTTACGAACATGGACCTTTGATCAGAACTGTTTCTCGCTACCACCGCTAGGGGATTCTTTTCGGCTTCTGGTTGGTCAAGAGAGCATGCCAAGTCCTTTTTCCGAATCTGCCACACGCCCTGGCTCTGCCCGCCTCCACATTGACCAAACTCTCTACATATACGGCTCCGGCGTCTCTGAAGTAAGATGTCGGCCTTGGGAGCCTCGATTGCCGGGTCCAGCAGATTTCTTCAGCGGCAGCGCACGCAGTCTGACCAAATTAGTAGGCAGTTTAGGCTTATGCGAAGTGCAAGTTCATCAACTTCTTGCACAAGGGTTGCGATGATGTCAAAACGCAAAGCTCTTATTGGCCAATTGAAAACAAAAATAGTGGGTAGACCTTGAGGCATCAAGCATTGAGGTCTACTACCCACTATTCTTCCAAGCAAAGCCATATCAGAACTCGGGCGTCGTTCTGACGTCACCGCAACTCCTCCGCAAGAAGCAGACGAACTTGCTCTCCGCCTAGCATTGCCGTACGGAGTGGCGTTGATACCGAAGTCTGCGCTCGGCAAATCAAATCAAATGTGGAGGGTTTATGTGGCAAACACCCGAAGGGCATCTGGCACGCCCCAGCCGAGGACTGAGGATCAATGTCGACCACCCGCAACCGGAAGCTCCGCTAGCACGGGGGCTTCTCCGCCCCTCCGTCATACGCGATCACCTAGCTCGGCCGGGACTGGAACCCGTTACCTCGAGGATCCGTAGGCCAGCGCCTCAGAGAAGGTGAAAGATGTACCGTGTCCGGAAGCCACCGAGGCGACTAGCTCGCTCTGCACCTCCGAAGCATGCTCTACAGCGCTCGGAAGGAGCGTTGCCCTGCCCCCATGGTAGCATTCGGTGACACTCTGCTAAAGCTGCCCGTTGTTGCATTAAAAGTGCAATGTAACTGAGATTTAGGCTCCGCGTTAAATATAGATGCTCGCAAAATTGCAACTTATGTTTTTCACAAGGCATCTCTTCTCGATTTGAGACAACAGGAAAACACTCTCTGACCTACGTACGGCCTTTTCTCTCTAACAATGTCGCCAAGCATGCGAGACAACAGAGACGTGCATGTTATTTGCGATAACTTTGCCAAAGAAACAAAGCGTAAGCACTTGTATCTTCGGCAGCAGGCTGGGACAAAAGAAAAACCCTGGCGTTCGGGCGCAAACACACACACACCTATTCAAGCAACAAACAACATGCAGGGCTGTCAGGCGGCCTATTCCTAGATAAAATGATATTTGATTCCGGAGGCCACGGGATAAGGTGCTACACCTCGTACCGGCTGCACCATACACCTCGAAGGACAACACGGACAATAAGACTGTCCCCCCCAAAAAAAAAATAATAATAAAATAAAACATTTGACGAGCGCAGCAGTCTTGTACAAAACCGAAATAATATTCCAGACGAGCTGGTGGAGAGTTTGAACCTGAAGCCACCGACGACTGATAAACAGAAGGGTGTGGCGAATCCGAGAATATAATTATCACTCCACAACCAATCAGATCGCGGGAATTTCCCATTAGTAAGAACGTCGAGGTACGAATCACGAAGAAAGAAGCGTGGACAAAATGAGTCACTTGGCGCGTTTCAGGAGCTGTCTGTAGCGTGTATCACTGACTAAACACCGCTTTTGAATCGCTATTATTCTACAAAAACGCACATACTTAATTACGTGCAAAGAATATATTAGGTAAGGAAGGCTCCGGGATCATTTGCATTAACGAGAGAAGCAAGAGTTGAGCTCCGGTTGCACACGTCTCCATGTCAAGATCGGTGCCATTGACGCGGAGACCGTGATCCGAGTCCCCGAGCTCTGTGATATGCTTGTGTGTTTTTGGTAATCTTCAACGTAAAAGTGGTCGGTGGCAATAGAGGTGTCATGCTGCTAGCGGTTTCAGTCAGATTCAGGCAGATAGGTGTATTCGTATAAACAAACTTTGTCCTTAACATAGCATAACAGAGATAACGGCCGCTTTCGGACTATTACCGGCTGTGCCACATTCGAGACGCTCTGAATCCAAAATATGCAGAGCTAGTGTACGATTCTAACGCGTCTCAGCATAATTAAGCATTAGAAAGGTTCAAAGTGAAATGTCTTTCTAAAAGTGCTTGCATGTGCCGACTATTATGTCCAAAAGAAGCTTTCTTCATCTTTCTTGGAAATCATATGGTTTTCATCTTTTTTATTATGAGTGCCACTTAAACCGTATGTTACTGCCTTAGGGACGATACTAAAATTAGTTTTTTTGTGTTTTTATGTATTGAGAAACAGATCATCAAAGGCAATAACTGCTCTGTATTTGCCGAAGTTTGTTTCTAGTTATATATGTTTTTTTGTCTTTCTTTTAGCCTACACTTATAGTCTTAGGTGTTTTAAATGTAACCATTTCAAGTGGAGTACCCTTTTCTTACACTTATTTTATTCTTGCCGTTGTAACTTACTTTATAAGTTCCGAGCGTCTGAATGTATCCCGAGAACGGATGTATTTAGCCTATATTTTCTCGAAGAATTGCCGTCTGTGTCACGTATGGCGTAACTTCTGAGACAACATAAACAGCGATACAACCGGCCTACTTTTGCTGTGTAAATTTAAACCGTACAACTGTCAAACATATGTTTAAACTTTATATACATATTGAGAGTTTCATAAAGAGAGAGTTTGTCAATGGCAGGAGCGGCAGAGCCAAGCCGTGCACCAGATGCAGGTAGAGGGTTTACCATTCTCTTGGCCCACCAGATGCCGAAAATAATCTCTTAGAGGTGGTATCGAGAAACAGTTTTATTAGTACAATAAAGCTTCAACCATGAAGAGTATAGTACTTTTTCATTGTTTAAAAATATATGCACGTGTTTCGATTATGATCATACAAAAAGATGTAAGAAACGAATGTGCTGTTCAAACTCTGTTTTGTTCGACGGAGTTTGACCGCTCGGACGGCAGATTCCTCAGTCCTCGGCGCCTGGCGCATGGATTGCGCTTAATCATTCCGTCGCGCACGCTTTTTATATCTTCATATCGTTCTATATCTTCCATCATAATTTTGGTATGACCGTGATCGAAACACCACGTGCACAATATTTTCAGTCACCGAGAGTTACTTTGACGCACTTATTCATTTTGCTTCTCACGACCACCGCCAGAATATTTCTGGTTGGCGACATTGAATTCTGTAGAGACGAGCTGGAACACGCTCCAGTTCGCTTTTGGGCAAATGGTGCTTCCTCATTTGCCTTTATATTGTCTACTCCCAATGCGGGTTCTCTTTACGTGGGGCTTAGATTTCGGTAGCCAAGATTTTTAATAGCTCAAACAGTTTTTTTTCAAGGAGATAAAGCAAAAAAACCATCCAAAGGAAATAAAATAATGTTTTTATTATTTATAAAAATATAAAAAGTAAAATCCTTTGAATAGAAGCTGCAAAATTGTCTGTCTTAAGTTTTTTTCTTGACCTTATAAGCGAGCATAAAAACGATTAAAATTTCGACGCAATCACCAAAAGACGTCATCGGCGAAGCACACCATCATGCCACTCAGCCGGTTTGGGGATGCCGGACGATGACGTCACGACGCTTTGAACAGATAACAGGCGGCAGAGAGACTCGCTCCATGCCCTGCGGCAATCACTGCACGTTTCTTCTTTTATTATTATTATTAAATGAGGCACCGTTTATTTCTGCCTGAGTTAAGTGCGATAACTGATCCGCTACAAAAGAAGCTTCCAAAGTTCTCCCCAAATCAGATTTCATAGTGCTTCACTTTCTCTTTAAGAGCACTGAAGTCGATTCTGGAGAGCGTTCCTTTCTGGTGAAACTCAATCTCGACGTTCTACATCCTAACAAACCCGAAATCACAATCGTGCGCAGCGACATCGTTAAAAGCGTGTTCAAAGATCGCGACACGCCCTTTTTAAAGAATTTTTCCCCTGAGTGAAGCGGTCGGCGAAGGACGCTACGGCGAGTTGCAAGTGCGATGGCTTCGTCCATGGAGAAAAAGAGGAGTCTATCCGAATGTGTGTACCTATCAAGCTCTCTTCGAAACGAGTTATAATAAAATCATTCGAATCTGCCCGTGTTGGGGGCTTTCATTGTCCGCACAATGAACTGCGAGAAAAAGAGTCCATATATGTTTTTCTATTGCTCTGAAATGAATATAAGGTTTTGTATGATAGGACCTGGAAGTATGGGAACTAACACATTTTAAAATAATATAAGATCATAAACGAATCTTTTTCAAAAAATGACTTCCAGTGCCTTAAGAATAATTTTGTTCTTCTTTTTTGTGACTGTTTAAGCTACAAATATAGGGCTGTGCTGAGCCTTGTCATCATAGCAGTCGGGGTCCTTGGGATCAGACAATGAATCTCCTGGTTTTACTACTACCACGCGAGGCACACCTTGTTATTAAAAATGCAGTCGACCTTCGATGACCATTTCCGAAACGAGCTGCCTTATACAAAAAAAACAGACAGTGGGTCCAGAAGATCTTTTGACCCTTTTTTTCCCAAAAAAGAGATAACCTGAAAACGTCGCTTGCCTTGTCGAACGGCCCACAAAAATTCCAGCGAATTTCTCGGGAAGTACCTGCCACTTTTTCAACTTCAAACATTTTAATTCAACTCGAATCTGAAAATGCAAGACACATATCGGCAAGCGTCTAAAATCAGCTTTCTTGCTTTTTTGTATTTATTTTTAGAAAAAGCTATATCAGAAGATTGATGCAACAGTACGAGGACATCTATACTTCGTTTCAGCTTCGGTCCAGACGCAGCCGATGCTACGAGCACGAGTGTGTGGCCCCACAGTGCCTTTACTGCACGAGCGCGCTTGGCAGGGACGCCGGAAGCCCGGAGCTCGCGCTTGTAGCATCGGCTGCGTCTGACTCCGTTGAAACGAAGTATAAGCACTTCTTATGAGTTGCGAATGCGAAAGCATGCCGCCTGCGACGTATTCCTTCTTGCCTCGCGTTGTCGAAGGGCTTTGCGTCCCCTTCTCGCCTGAGACGCTTTGAATCGCATCCGCTTGCGCCCTTCAGGCTTTCGAAAGGCTTTTTTTTTTCTGTCTTTTAGCGCAATCGCACCGCTGCTCGTTCTGCTCCGTTGTGTATCGGAGATCGACAATGAAGGTGATTTCGCTGCCTGCATCCTCGCCTGCTGTGCTGCGTTATTCCGCTCAGTTCGCCTCGGTGTATTTGCGGACGGGCAGGTTTCGCAACCGCCGGAGACAGGCTGCCGACGATGCAAGGTGCGGTGTCACAAAAGAAAATTTTACACGGTCTTTATTACCGCAAAATAACCAGGCATCGCCGAACGCTCATTCTCCGCCCAAAGGTAGCGCTTAGAGGCTTCAACCAGATGACAAAGTTTCAGCTCGATCCGACGACTTAAATTAAAAGTTATAGGCAATTTTCTGAAAATTTCAATGGAAAATGGCGGCCGACGGAGTTTCCGGGAACGTTATTGGGGCTCTATGGCACCAGAAACCGAAAACTGGCAAAAATGGACTCCATTTTCCCATGGAAATTTTCGTAGTGTAATCACTTATAACTTTTACTGTTATCGGATTGGGCTGAAACTTAAGTATCTGGTTGTGACATCTAGCTCTACCTTTTGGGTGGAGAATGAGCATTCGGCGGTGCCTAGTTTATTTTTTGCGGTAAAAAAGACCGTGTAAATTTTTTGCACCCTGTAGATGCTTGAGGCACCGCCATGTTCGTCGGCGTCGAGGGTATATACTCCGTTTCAAGGGACTTAGTGCAACGCTGCGAAAGTTACTTCGGCGCGAGCATGGGACTTGATCCGGGATCATTTGCACGCGTTTTCGCGCAAACAAAAACCATAGCTGACGCCACGCGCGCGCGCCACTAGCTTTGGACAGCGCCGCAATACCAAGTATGAAACAGAGTATAGAAGCGGCCGAGCGCGCGCCACCGTGTTCTTTTACCGGCGCGCTGCCGGCAAGGTAGAGCATGCCCGCTTGCGAGCAGAGCACCGCAATGGTGCCATTCTAGAGCCAAGCAGCGGGAAGCCACGGTCGCTTTTTGCAGGGCACGAGGGCGCAGATTGCCAGCGGCGTTGTGGTGTGCTGCGGTGCCAGAAGGAAAATAGTGCGGCGTGCGGCGATGAGCCGGGCATGCGCCGTCATCGTTGTCCTGCCGTTTCCGGTTTCCCCTCTCGTTTGCAAAAAGTGCACCTCCTGCTTTCAAACGGGAGCTCGCCGACTAGCCAAGATGGCCGGATGTGCCGGTCGCGTATCGGCATCGCGTATCACTCCGCGAGAGCAGCAGAAGCGAGGAACGTTGTCGGCCGTGGCCGTGTTCCAGCACCACTCGATCTTACCCAGGGCAAGAGCGAAAATTTCATGTTCCAAACCCACCGCGTCCAGTTCTTCAATCTGTGTTGTCACGTGACACGACCCGTCAGAGTAACTCGGGGTCTATTTGGGTAAGATTTGGAACACAGCCCGTGTCGTCTGCTTCAGATACCTTGAAAACGGATGTCCTAAAACATCGTCATGCTCTAAAAACGGGATTGTACTGCGACCTATTGATAATAATAAAATGTTCAATGATTTAGGAAGCTTTCGGTTTTGGTTTAGGACGATTCATATTTTGCGAAACGCAAAGCGGAAAATATGTTCCCCAAAAACGTGGCGCTCTGGAAGGCCGCTTTCCACACGAAGGTCGGACAGTTCTGCCGACATGACCCACCTCTCCGCCAATACGAGATGGCGGCGAAAGGAATAAGAACGCGATACTCTGGCTCTGCAAGTAAAGCCTATACCGTTACTCACCGATGATGATGATGATGATGATACTGCGGCTGCTCCCTTTGTAACGGGCGGGCTCGATTACTCGTGCCCAAGCCTGGGGGTGAATTCAGCGCCCCCTGTGTTGTGTATGATGCCACCAATCCTCCAGTCGTCTTTTTGTCTGCTCGATGGTCTTCCAAACGGCTTCAGTAGTATTGGCTCTCTCGCTTGTTGTCGAGAAGCCCAGCGCTGTCGCTAGAGGCGGGACACCTTCGTGTAGTCGGTTCGCCTCTTCGGTGGGAGGAGTCACAGATGGCCGGATTCCGCCACAACGGAGTATGATGTGCTCCGCGGTTTCGCTCTCACCCTCGCATACTCGGCATACAGTCGACTGCACATTATTGTCGAAGCGCTGTTTGTACACCAGTGTGCGGAGGGCTCCCGCACGAGCCTCGAACAATAGGCGGCTGCCCAAGCTGTTGTCGTACAGCCGCGTCTCTGCCGTGATTTGCTGTTTTAACTCCGCATACATGGTAAGGGTTGACTTTGTCCGGGCAGCCTCCAGCCATTGCACATTCTCCTGTTCGCGAACCCTCTTCCGCACCAGAGACTCCCATTCCCTCTCTGTGGTCGCCTCCACTGGTTCTGTGAAGAAGCCGAACTTTTTCTCAAGTTGGTAAAGGCGCTTTCGCCAACGGCTCTGCAGAGAAGTCATATGTGTGTATACGAACAGCCTCTTGGCCCAGCGACACCGGTCCATGAGTCGAAGCCGCCCGTCATAGGAAACCTTGCTTGTCGCCTCCCTTGCTTCGAAAGACGACCAGCCCAGGTCCCCCTGCACTGCCTCATTCGCCACCGTGCCATGGCAGCCCAGCGCTTGGCGTCCCACTTCTCGTTGACTGCGCTCCAAGGCGGTTCTTGTGTCCCCTGGTACACACACCACTGCGTTGGCGAACGTCAAACCTGGCACCACCACCGCCTTCCACATTTCGCGGCTCACTACGAATCTATTACAGCACCATAGGCTGCGCTTACGGAGGATGTTAGCTCCCCGTGTGGCGGATTGACGGAGGTGGACGTAATGATCTTTCAGATAGTCTGCCTCGTTGGACAACTCAACACCTAGGTACTTATACTTGTTCAGTACCGGTAATACGTCAAGGCCCAATCTGAGGCTATCGAGCTTTTCTTTCTCAGTGCCCGCGAATTGTATCACGGCGGACTTGGATGTGTTGTACTTGAGACCAAGCACGGCAGCCTCATCTGCACATATGTCGAGAAGTTGCTGCATCGCCGTTGCACCGCCCGCCGTCAGCACAATGTCGTCCGCAAAGGTCAGACCCGGTAGCACCCAGTTCACGGCCTCTCCATTTTCAACGTGCAGTAGCGAGAAGCCCAGTCCTGAATCTATCAACCGCTCCTCTAGTCGCGCGACATACAACATGTAGAGAAGCGGCGAGAGTGGGCATCCTTGGCGCAATCCACGTGTTACAACGATTTCTTCTGATCTGACCTCTCCCACCTGGGTTGTCACCGTGTTGCCTGTGTATAAGCGATTAATAAGCTCGGTCCACTGTGTCGGCATATCGAGCTGCTCCAGCCTTGATAGAAGCTTGTCGTGTGGAACGCTGTCATAAGCCTTGGCGACGTCTAAGAAGGTGCATATAAGTCTTCTCTCCTCTTTTCGAGCCACTTCTATGCACTGTGTAAGGGTGTACACGTTGTCCTCCAGTCGCCGGCCACGACGAAACCCTCCTTGGAGCTCCGTGAGAAGACCCTTTTTCTCCGCCCATGTTGTCATGCGCTCTTTCAGGATGCTTGCGAAAATTCTGTACACAATACTGGTTACTGTAAGGGGCCTGTAGTTCTGAAGGTAGCGCCGATCTCCTCCTTTCTTCGGCACAAGCACAACCTTACCTCGCTTCCAGTCTCTAGGTACAGGCTGTCTTCCGATGAGAATGTCCGTGAAGATCTCAGCCAGGTGTTCTCTCGAGTCCTTTTGCAGTGTTTTGAGGACGCATGCTGGTATCTCGTCTAAGCCTGGGGCCGTGCTGCTTTTGACGTGGGCCAGAGCACGTACAATTGATACCAGGCCAATCTTCTCGTCGGAACTCGCGAGAGTACATTCCGTGCTGCTCTCTGTGGTGATTGTTTGGCACGGCGCCGTTTCCTGTGGTGCGAACACTTCCATCAAATGCTCTGTGAGACACTGGTCAAGCGCGTCCACCTCAAATCCTGTGCGCTCGTCTATGATGACTGGAGTTTGATCCCTGCCGTCCAGGGTTCCCAGGTATTTCCAAAACTTCCTGGGCGCATCTTTCCCACTTGACCGTATTTCCCTAATTTTATCTAGGTCTGCAGCAGCCAGCTTTTGTTGTACCAGTTGTTTGGTGGCGTTCTTTTGTTCCTGGTACATTTTCCACTTTTCTGCAATCTCGTGGCTGGACCCCGTGTGGAGTGCGAAACGGTGCTGCCGATTCACCTCTTTTCGCAATTGGATTGCAGCTTGGACCTCTCCATCCCACCATCGCTTCCGTCGCCTTCGGCCACCATGGCTCTTTGTTGAATGCTGTCTTATCAGTTGTTTTAGTGTATCTACGTATTCCACGTACCCTGATACGTTCTTCCTCTGGTCGCTCTTCTCAAACATTTCAACTACATTAGCCGCAGCTGCGTGGGAAAGACACGGCCGACTTGTGTCCTGCCGCTTGTTGCTCTCTTTATTCCACACTCCTTTAGACAGCTGAAGAGTAATTCTGTTGTGATCACTGCCTAGGCTATTCTCCCCCGCTTCGTCAATTTGGACGCGTAACAGGTATCGCCCCAAATGATGTGAGATCAGGGCATAGTCAATGCAAGATTTGCTGTCGCGTGCATTCCATGTATATTGACCTTCACAATTGGAGCGTAGGTTGATTACTTCTAAGTCTAGCTCTTCCGCTATTTTTCGTAGCATGCGCCCGTTGTCGTCCTCCCGTCCATCCAACTCGTGTATATGTCCATTAAAGTCTCCCATGATTAGCAGATCTTTTCCGGTTGCCACTGTCCGTGCGTCGTTAGCTATACACTCCATAGATAGACGGTTCTCCTCACGACGCGCGCTTCCCACCGAGAGGTACAGAACACACACTGCCACAGGAAAACCTAAAAGTTCCCCAGTTAACCACATATGTTCCTTGCACCCCTGGAGCTCTCTTTGCCAGTCTGACCCACTGCGCCAAAAGGCCCCCACTCCGCCTCCACGTCGCTGTCCTTCTGCACGATTGCATCCTGCCCAGCGCCAATCGGGGTGTGCAGGGGGTTCCTCAATATCTCTCATATGAGTTTCCGCCACTCCGAACAGCAACATATTTGCAGCCTCCATTTCTTGGAAGAGTTCTTGCCACTTCTGTTCTCTACGCGCTCCTTGTAGATTTAAGAACCCCGCTGTGACCGTTGCCTGCTGTCGGCACTTTCGTTTTCTTCTTCTACCTCCACTCTTGCGCCGGTTATTGTTGAAGGAATGTGCTGCGGCGCTCTCTGCCTGAAGCACTTTTAGTTCACCCATCCTCGCTCGAGCTTCATACGCTGCTGCCTCGCCCTTTGTGGCGTCGTGTTGTAAAAATAGAGTGGGCGCGGCAGGAGTGGTGGGTGCAATGGAGCCGCAAGTCTCACAGGCATTCCCTGTGGCAGGGGCATTGTAGATGGCACTGCCATACCCGGGCCATATTCTTGACCCCCCACCGCGTTTATCTGTGTGTTGCCGATTGGTTCCATGGCGATGGGAGACCCATATAGTTCGTGAGTGAGGTCGGCAGTTGGGGCTTGGACTCTCCGATAGTTGTTGGGAAACACTGGGTCGCTCAGGTAGTGAATCTGTCGATGCGGGTCTATTTCTTCTGCAGCATAGTATAGATCTTGTGTGGGGGGGTGGTAGGGGACACTGTGTGCTTGAACAACACGAAGTGTACGTCTCTTTTCGTGTTCCGCTTGGGTTTCCTCGCCCCTTACCATCTGTACTGTACCTTGGAGCCCATCTGTGCGCCCCCTGTTTTGATATCTTTTTTTCCGGTTGCCTAAAAAACGACTCGCTACCGCCCCCACAATCTCAGACACGACTTTCACTCTTTCTTTCTGGTAGTGTAGTCCATCTTTTTCCATCGCTCTTTCTGTCATGCCATGAGAGAGGTCAATGAACTTTGCTCTGATCACCTTGCACAGTCGCTTAAGTTTGGCATTAAGCAGCATGGTGGCGGCCCGTAACCCCTTTCCTCTGCTGCCAATCTCTGGGACGGAGCAGATGGCTAGTGCCGACTTTCGTTTTGACCACCTCGTCTGTAGGCGATTTACGATTGAATCGGGATTTTCGCCTTGGAGGATGTCATTGACGCCTATATGTAATATATACATGCGGGGAACCGTTCGTGCCTGTTCCTCATATGTGTCGATGAGTTGATGGATAACATCGACCGTAGCTTTTCTATTGAGTAAAATCTCAAGCCTCTTGGGATCACGGACCTCATCGTGTAACGTCGTCGCAATGCGTGGCGATACCGGCGCGGGGCCTGCAGCGCCATGGGGTGAGTTGCCTTGAAACCATGACGCCGCCAATGACCGGAGCCCGTTCCTCAAGACATATGACGCGTGCCAGCCAATGGGAGCTTATCCATCAAATCGCTGCCACAGACGCTACAGCGCGCTCTCTTTTTCTTCTTGCGGCCTTTGCAATTGGGACAATCGCCACCTCCCGCCGCAATTCGCGGGGGGCCATGTCACCTCACCCCTGGGTACAGTGTTCTAGAGAGTTGTAGTGGCAAGATGCGGCGGCCACCACGTGAAGATTTTGCGCGTAGACGACACCGTAGCGCTGCTGTTCTGAGCCCTAGGAACTGTGGCAGAGGCTTGAATAAAGAAGAACGAAGCGCCGGCGACACGCGCTTCCTGTCTATACTCTGTTTCACCTTGTGTTGTACCGCAGGAAAGGCTACAAGCGCGAGCTCCTTGCTCTATGGCACACCTCGGCGGCACAAGCTCTCGTGCACCAAGGGCAGCTGCCAACGCTATGAGCTCGCGCTTCTAACCTTCGCTGCGGTACAACATAAGGTGAAACGGAGTATTAGCGGCGAGATGTTTCGATAGCGCCCTCGTTCGGTTATCTTTCGTGACGTCATTACCTCTCGAACAACAAGTTCGATGGTGTTTGTAATGGGCATGGTGGAAGCCTGAAATCATAGCGCTCTCAAAGCAACACTGCCAACACCGTCAAAATTGAAGTTCTTACATTCCTCTTATTTCCATCGATGAGACATCCTTTGCTGACGTCAGAGTCAGCATTCGGCCAATTGTTGGGCGGCCGACCACTGCGACGCTTTCTGATCGCTCACGTCATACCCAGCGGACAGGGCCTTGTCTCGTCCTTCCTAGATATTGCTGTAGTTCGGGAGAAGCGTACCGCCTCAGCTTTGTCGTCTTCTTCGCTCATCGCACATCTGCCATCTGCCACAAATTCTCCTAGGGCACGGAACTCCAGCGCCACTCGCGGCATCTACGTTGGCCGTCTTCACGCGGCCCATTGTAAGCGGGCGCTGCTCTTGCCACTACACCCTCTAGAACACTGTACCCCTGGGCTACCCTTTGCCGTTTGCACAGAGCGCGTCTGGCGGTGTATCTCAGCGCTGTCGAAACTTGCGGCCGCGATTTTTATAGCCTTTGACACCTGATCCTTACGTTTAGACCCTCAGCCACCATCTAATGCGCTTCTGATGAGCCCAAAACGGTGAATATTTCGACGAACATCCCCGAGAGATTCGGGGGTAAAACTACTAAGTAGAGACAACGAATGCAAGTGCGGAAAAACTATACTCGTCTTTACCTCCAGGACTTCTGTTGCAACTCAAGAACAGGCAGACACGGACCCCCTCTACGTGGAGTAACTTTAAATGATAAAAAATTCGTATACACTCTGGTGAAATCTAAGCAGGCCCAATCTATTTATTGCCGTGGTGTGCATCATTATTTCATAGGCCGCACATGAAGTCGGTCAGCTGCTCTAGACGAGGGTGTAGTAGTCTGAACAATTTTCGCACAGTGCATATTACAGCTCTAAAGTGCTTCCTCGAGGGCTTGCGCACATATCCAGCTGATTTTTCGTTTCTGTCCGGGACCATCTTTGCATGGTTAATCAGAAGTATTCAAAAAACTTGTTGCAAATTAAACCAGCCATGCGCTTTGAGTGACTGTTGTCATTGCCCTCTGGGCAACTTAGGATTGGCACGTCTTCAAGATAGGGTGCAATGAGTAGTTGCAGAACTTCGTGCACATTTGTACGCGGAAGGTGCTTAACAGCCTTTAAAAAAAGCAACAATGTTGTCCAGAAGTGCGAGGAACGTAGGATTTGGATACTGAAGTCTGCTTTTATCTTGGCCTCGCAATAAGACGAATAGAACTTGGACGGGACAGAGGTCCCGTCCATGTCACAGGGAACGCAGTTTGCTGACGACACTGCCTGTTCGGTAGGGTGATTCTAAATCGCAGCAAAGTTGAATAAAACGTTGCCAAAAAAAAAAAAAAAAACCCTTTGAAGTTTGAAACACGCAAAGCAGATCGAAGGGACTCTCCGAGTGGGCTGAAGTGGGGTGAGGTGGCCAGCGCCCCTGGCGGCAAGCAAGTGAACTACATACGGTGAAAAAATGCCATTGACAGGTGATTGAAAAGGCCGTAAGAAGAGAAGGAGAGCGCGTGCTTCCAGTCCGGCCGTGCTACAGGCTTCGCTCCGGAAAATTCAGGTGCCGTTTGGCGCGCGGCTACAAAAGCTGATAACGCCGGTTCGCTCCATGCGAACGAACCCAATCGAACCGTTCGTTGTGCCAAATGAGGCGTAAAGGCGCGATTCGCTACGAGTGGCCACAGCACTATTTCATCTTACCTCCCCTAATTGTTCAACATCGCATTAAAAAGAACTGCCTTTCGTGCGCAGTATATATGAGCTACAAGAAACAAAAAATGTTTGCCCAAATTAAAAAAAATATACAAAATATACCTCGTTACCTGAACGTAAATAAAACCATCCTCTAAGGGTACAGCAATCTTTAGTATGGTTCTTTTTATTCTCACTGTAGGTGTTTATTAGTGCAATAACAATCAGTTAAAGAAACATATATTCAAACCTTAATGTGGTCTCGATACTGACAGTTCTCAAAAGAATCCGGATTAAACCGAAGTAACTATGTGTTTTCTTCAAGGAAGCTACTAATCAGCTTTCTTTTTTTCGAATATTATACGCAAAACAAGTTTAGTGTGAATGGAGGAAATATGAAAGGAAATACAACGCAACAACGTGACTCTAAAATCACCCAGTCGTCTGTATACGAAATTATTCCGCCTCTAATTTCTAAAAATCGGATCTATAAAAAGTAGCCGTATTCTTTACAAACCGCGACCACATCATTGAGAGTAAATAGACACTTTCTAAGTTCTAAAGTTTTTTGGCTATTCGCGACTCCAATTCACTATTCGCGACTCCAATTCACTATAGGTGGCGCCACTCGCTTTCCAAAATGGCCGGTTAAGTGAGGGTCGGAGATGCGTGCCGCTGCTGAGCCTGTCTAGTTTGCTGGCTTCACTGAGTGACACAAATTATTTCTGGTAATACTAGGGAGCTAGGGTGTTATGAGCGCAGGTCACCCCTCTATCCTGAAAACAATAACGGTATTTAGCGAAATATTTAGGCCAGGAGGTAGGTTTTAATTCCGGAGCAAAACCGAAAGTAACCTTTATTTTTGATTTAATTTCTCGGTATCGGTCTTAATTTCAGATTCTTTCATAACTTCAAAATATGTCTCAGACTGTACTTATTTAGTTAAAGAAGTTGTCATGGCCTTGTCTCTTTAAAGACAGGGTCTTTCATACACCTTAGAGGTAACATAGAATGCTGTAGTTGTTGAAAAATTCAGTGCTGATATTTATGTGCTGCTTTCTTCTCGCTCAGATAATTGTAATATGAAACATTGACCTGCTGGCCTTTCAATGGCTTTTTTGGGTATTTTGAAGATTAATTGCTTTAATATATTTCCCAGCACAAGAATAACAGAATAAATCTAATTTATACGATATGTTCACAAAACGTATGAATTAGGAAACGCTGTTCTCCCTAGAAAAGTTCAAAGACGGAATCCGAGTCAGGCAGCTGAAGTGTGCGTGTTTTAAAGCAACGCGTGACACATATGAGTTTATATTGTATCCAGTGTTTGACTGTTTGTCTATCTTGATAACGATGTCAGAGGTCTTCATGTGCTAAAAAAGAAAACAAGATGACACCTTTCAGAAAAGACAATTACGGTTAAATGGCTTATTTTTGTGATCGTAGCGTTAATTGGGCGCATATATTGCCGCGATTTGTATTAATAATAATATAAATATAAATGTAAAGATATTTTAATACTCAATTTTCAAGCTCTAAAGTAATAAGTTGTTTATAATCTAAGTTCAAACGCGCGAACAAGTATGACATCTAAAGTGTGCTAATTATCATCACTGGTGGCAATTGCAGCATTTTTAATTATTCAGTTATAAAATAAATAAAGTCTAAAATCAATGACAACACCCTAGCTAATGTGAGAAATTTATGTGAAATTAGAGTAATTGAGGATGCTATCAAAGTAGCGACTTTTAACAATCGGCAAAGCTTCCAAAGTCGCCGCCAATATCCTTCCAGGATATTGGCGGCGACTTTGAAAGTTATTTTATTTTTATTTTATTTTTTTCGGATTGTTTTTCTAATTATTATACTTTTTTAATATTCATTTCCTTTCGTATTTGCTCGCCGTCGTTTTGCCATCCTCACCCTTTCCAGTTCAAAGGAACACCTACCTGCTTGCGCGTCTACTCAATGCAGCACGTTTCGTTGGTGTTGGAAAATGGTGAAACAGTAGTGAGTTTTATTATTGCGTATACGAGCGAACGCAAGCGCTGTCCATTTGCGTTAGGATGGCATGCTCCACGTTGCGCGTGCGCATCGTTGCCATGCTCCCTATCCAAAACTGCAATCTAGGCTCCTGCGCGCGCGCAGTGTGGAATACGCAAGGCTAACGCAAACACACAGCGCTTGCGTTCGCTCGTACGCAAGCGTTGGCTTCAATCACGCAATGCTCAAACTCTCTACACAAGGTACAATCCCATACCGGCTGTAGCACCACGGTTGGGACAGTAAAGAGTGTTCTTTGCATTCGGAAACGATATTTAGTGAGCCATGATCGCGAGCAGTTCCACCGTGCCCGCTGAGCAGGAGAATCGGGGGACCCTCACTAGAGCGCTTCCAGTTTCCGCCGCTGGAGGGCGAGCGACGAGCTGGAGACGCGAATAGGTGGCGCCACTTGTTTTCCAATATGGCGGGTATAGTGAGGGCGTGGTGGCTATAAGGAGGTGTGCGAACAGAACATCGATAGCATGCCACTTGTTCATGACACCGATGGCACCGGTACCCTGCGCCTGGTGCCATCGGGCGGCGCACAATGGCACTACGCGTAGAATTGCCTCCTGCATGAGCACGCGTAGTGCGAGACGCTCTCGTGCCTCGCGCGCTCGCGCACAACACTTGAGACGCTTCACGCCACGCCCCTTCGAGCAAAAATGCACCGGTATCCTGGCTACAGCGCCACTTTTTTGTCACGAAGCGGCGGAACGCGTAACTACCCAAGAATGCCGAGCGCTCGGCACACCTCCCCTTATAGCCACCATAGTGAGGGTCGGAGATGCTTGCCGCTGCTGAGCCTGTCTATACTTCGTTTCAGCTTGGGTCCAGACGCAGGCGATATACAGGCGATACTACAAGCGCGAGCTCTGGGCTTTCAGCGTCCCTGCCAAGCACGCGCGCTCGTGCAATGCAAGCACTGTTCAGGGCCACACGCTCGCGCTCGTAGCATCGGCTGCGTCTGGACCCAAGCTGAAACGAAGTATAGTGTGCTGATTCCCTCAGCGAGACAAATTATTTGTGGTAATACGAACAAGCTAGGGTGTTACGAGCGCAGGTCACCTCTTTATCCTGAAAACAAAAACGGTGCTGAGCGTAACATTTACGCCAAGAGGCACGTTTTAATTCTGGAGTGAAACCGAAACTAACCTCTATTTTGGATTTAATTTCTGATATAGGTCTTAATTTCGGATTCTTTCTTAACTCAAGATGCGTCTCACATCGTAATTATTTAGTTAAAGAAGTTGTTCGCGGAAACTTTATTTTGTGACATAAGTGTTCAATCCAGGCACTTCAAAACATTTTGGAGATTTCAGTGTCCCTTTAAAGACGGTCTTTTATACACCTTAGAGGCAACACAGAATATTATATTTTTGAAAAATTAGTGCAGATTGATATTTGTGCGTTTTAGCTGCCTTTTCTTGCTCAGATAATTGTCACGTGTAATATTGAACTGCGGCCATTTTAATGGGCTTTTGCGTATTTAGATGATTAATTGCTTTAACATTATTCCCAGCACAAGAATAACAAAATAAATCAATCTTCATATGTTCACAAAACGTATAAATTAAGAAACGCTGTTCTCACTACCAAAACCGAAGGACTTAATCCGAGTCAGACAGCTGAAGTGTGTGTGTGTTTTTAAAGTAACACGCGACATATGCGACTTTATATTGTATCCCGTGTTTGATTGTTTGTCTATCTTGATAACGATATCAGAGTTTTTCATATACTAAAAAGAAAACAAAACTATACCTTTCTGGAAAAACTATTATGGTCAAATGGCGTATTTTTGTGATCGTGGCGCGATTTGTATTAATAATAATATTATTAAAATTAAGGTATTTTAATACGTAATTTCTCAATCTCTAATATAATTTGTTGCATATGATCTAATTTTAAACGCGTGAACATGTATGACAATCAAAACTATGCTAATTATCATCACTGGTGCCAATCGCAGCACTTTTAATTACCAAGTTATAAAATAAAGAAATAGTCTTAAATCAAGAAAAACATTCTGGCGAATATGAGAAATCCATGGAAAGTTACATTGATTGTGGGTAAAGCATATGGGGCTATCAAAGTCGCGACTCTTCACAATCTGCAAAACTTCCAAAGTCACCACCAATTTATCCTTCCAAAGCAAAAGTCCCCCCCCCCCCAAAAGAAAAAAGCATTTTATTTTTTTTATTATTAATTTTTTTTATAACATATAGTTACTTTCATTTTTACGTGCCGTCGTTTTGCCAATCTCAGCATTTCCAGTACAAAGGAACGCCTACCTGCTTGCACGTCTGGTCACTGCAGCACGTTTCGTTGGCGTTGATAACCGGTGAAACATTAGTGAGTTTTAGTACTACATATACGGATGGAACGCAAGCGCTGTGTGTTTGCGTTAGCATTGCGTGTTCCATACTGCGCGTGCGCGGAGCCCGAAATTGCGGTCTTGGATTGGAGCATGGCAATGACGCGCATGAACAATGGGGAGCACGCAACTCTAACGCAAACCCACAGCACTTGCGTTTGCTTCCATACGCAATACTAAAACTCTCTAATAAGGAACAATCCCATACCGGCTGCAGCACTACTTTGGGACAGTGAAGAGTATTGTTGGCTTTCGGAAATGACATTTCGCGAGCCGTGATCGCGAGCAGTTCCACCGTGCCCGCCGAGCAGGAAAATCGGGGACCCTCACTAGAGCGCTTCCCATTTCCGCCGCGGGAGGGCGAGCAACGAGCAGGAGACGCGAATAGCTAGTCGGCATTTTGTGAGTCTCAAAAGGTGAAGCCTGGATAAAAAAGTGGCCGCGAGGCTCGACACTGCATGATTGGTTGACCTGTGGGAGAGAAGGAGTGGCGTGCTCGACGCTGATTGCTTAACGGAGAGGTCATGTGACCGGAGGGGCTGGCGAGGAGGAGCCTGATCCCTGTGCGCACTCGAGGGAGAGGAGCCTGAGAGATGGGGGGCCGAGGGCTCGACAAGCTGCATCATGCAGCTTTTTTCCTCGGTCATACACGCTCGATGAAAAATAAGACAAATTAATATTATTATATGGAATGCTCTGAAAGATCGCTAGGTTTATCAGCCCGATTGGCGGTAGTATCGCTCTATTCTAGGAACAACTAACCGCAAAGTGCACACATGGCACGCGTTAAACTATCTGATGAAGGAGCGCCGTAAACGTAGGCGAATGGCGACTGGAATCTCTGAGTATCAACAAACGTGTGTGATGCTTGAACGCTTTACGTATGGAACACAATTGCCTAGCACTTTGCCATACATTTTGACTCACACTCATTATCAACCGCAAAAAAGAAAGAAAGCCGACGTTGCATTTGCACGCGCACGAACGAGCTTACACTGATAATACGTTTTGCTCAACTTTTCGTTTGGTGCACACTGTGGAGCGAATGGACCGCATAAAAGCGATCGAATTCGCTCAGCGGTGTTCGTTCTATGGTCACCGAGAACTTAAAAAACGCAGGGTGTGGCGAGTTCCGGACACCTTATGATTCCTCCGCAGGCCAATCAGATCGCGGCATCGACCAATAGGGACGCCGAAGAACCAATCACGTAAGCAAGAGGCTCTGGGTTTCTTAAGCTCTCAGTGACTCTAAGCTCGTCCCTAAAATCATCATCCGGTTGACCCATGAGACTTTCAGGAAAGCCATTCACTCACAGTCTTCAAGTGCAAGCACCATCGGCCTTTTAATCCGGTTTATATTTATATGAAAACAACAACACTTGTTGGGTTGCTTTGTTTTATTTCGGCAGTGAGCCTCAAATAGTTGCTGATAAATAAAAATAAAAGCTTACAATAGTATATCTTTTAAATACAAATAATAGTGCAATTAAAAGTGCTTAGTGATCACCGAAAGAAAAGTCGGCCTGACAGTATATATATATATATATTTAAGGGGTATATTTTAGGCACGCATGCGAATAATCGTTGGAATTTCAGCAGCGTCGTGTGATGCCTGATTGACGTGCTGCGATGGTATACTCGCGGGTTCGCGATTGCGACGCCGCGTGTAGCTGCAGAATAAGTGCTGGTGGAAGCTGTAGCTGCCCAGCGTCCCAGCTGCGAAATCGCCAGCATGAATGGCACTGTGGCAATCTGGGCCATTTGCTACCTTTCGCTGCGCAAGTCGAAGCGCTGATGGCGCGATTTGCGTATCAGTGCAGCACTATTCCATCTTACCTTCCTATTTATTCGGCGTATATATATGATGTACTAGGTAAAATAAAATATAGCGTTCGGTCAATTGCGGTTACTGAGTGCTCCGTCGTTATCTCCCCGAGCACATTGTACCTCCGTCAGGCACCTGAACGACCAACCTCGGTAGGTGGACCTTGTAGAAAATAAGGTTCATTAGTAGGCAAGCCGATCAACACGCCTCCGTGTTCCACCGCTGAAGCCAAAATTCTTAGGTTGTAGAAAGCTCAACGTTTGTTTCGATCCATGGAGAAGGACTTCGGCGAAACAAACACGAGAGGTTTCCAGTGGTGCATCCTTCGGCCGGGGCACGGTGAAAGAAACGATTTAGGTGATGACTGTGTCTGACGCGGCGACCACATTATGTTCGGCGTACGGGAGCGCTTCACTCGCACGGGCATAGGTGGCGCCGACGCATCGGGTCTCTCCCGAACCAACTGTCGGTTGTTTCTCCCGCGGTGGCCCGCCAGTCTCCTCGCTCACCACTTCTTGTCGTACTCACCGCCGCTACGCCGCCACCAAGTCGCCAGAGTCCGTAAATCTGTAGTTCTCTTCCTTCCTCTTCTTCCGGTTAAGGCTCTCCTTCGTGCACGATGGTGGTACCCTTGGTGATCGACACAGCACCAATGCAAACACGAGGCCAGCCATTAGCCGCACACCACCACTACACCACCACACCGCGAAAAGGCGAGTACGCTACGGCGCCGACACCGTGGCCGCCGAGGAGGGACTTACAACTCAGCGCGTTCGCGGCGGCGCGGAACTAACTTACTCCTGGTTCGAGGCTACCTCCGGACACGATCTGGTCGCTTACTCCCCGCAGCGAAGAGCGGCTGAGAGTCATCACCTAAATGTTTCTTCCACCGTGGGCCGGGTCACACTGCTAATACGTAATTCATAAGACAGTCTGCAGTCACTGTCTGGAGGCATTCCTTGTAATACATTGGTCATAACACAAACTGTCTTTAGATATGTTCGAACATGCTTGGAAGACGCTTGAGACGTGACCGCATAAAGTCTTTCATCGTGTCTACAGGAACACCGTGTCTTTTGTATGAGGTACGAGCAATGCGACTACGGCTTTATGGTTTCTACCGGACGGCATGACTAGGATTATAAATTGAATGGTATGCGCAACAAGTACAGAAGAGGTAGCCATCATGTTGCCACAATCAACACCGTCAAAGTGGACAGTCCGACGTTACTTTTATGTTCGTCCATGAAAGCAGAATAATACGACCAAAGGCTCCGATACTACTCAAACAATAAAAAGCCCGTACTCCCCCCCCCCTCTTTTTTAAAAGGTTCTGCAGACGCCCATAGTGTTGCCTCATCGCGGGCGAAAGACGAGTTCCTGAGGCTTGGTCTCAGGGACAGTCCCAAGACTTCGTCGAAGACAAGTTTGGGACCATTTGGCGGTGGCTCCACGTTGAAGTGCCGCAGGAGCTGGTGAAGTAGATGAGATCCCATGTTGGCGATCAACTCTCCCGGACAAGACCGCTTGCCTGCGATCAATCGTAACGAGAAATACGGGAGTTGAACTGGATTTGATTGAACTTCGCTTTCGAAAAAATAAATAATAAAAGGTTGCTCAAGAAAAAGCAGGAATTATATATATTTTTAATGCGAATAGCATTCTTTGGCTACTTCTACGCACTTTTCGTCTATGTATCTATCTATCTATCTGGCTATCTAACCTCTTACGCCGCGGGTCGATAAATAAATAAAAAAGACCGGCGCCGGCTGGGATTCGAACTGTTGACCCTTTGATCAGCAGGCAGACGCGCTAACCACAGAGCTATGAAGGCAGTTTTTTTCTTCATTACATGGAAGCTATAGAACAGGCAAAGTACATCAGCCAAAAACATTCAAACAGGCAATCAATCAATCAAATTTGGGGGTTTCACGCCAAACCAACGACAGGCATCTTGCATGCCCCAGCGGAGGACTGAGGATGAATTTGGACCACCTGGGGATCTTTTGGACGTGCAACTGAAAGCTCGCCACATCGGCGCCTTCTCCGCAATAAGCTTCCGTCAGATTGCGGGCACTCGGCCGGGATTCGAACCCGCCACATGGGGATCAGTAGGCCAG
The DNA here is from genome assembly GCA_037355805.1 of Ixodes ricinus. Classification (NCBI taxonomy): domain Eukaryota; kingdom Metazoa; phylum Arthropoda; class Arachnida; order Ixodida; family Ixodidae; genus Ixodes; species Ixodes ricinus. The sequence continues at coordinate 61,118 of JAZHYW010003031.1, forward strand.
CGTTTTCGCCTCGGAGCTACTGAGGCGGCTATTCAAACAGGCAAATGAGCACAGTAATATACATATAAAGATGAAATGCTATTTACAGAGAACATTCAATCAACAGTCAACAATAGGCTCTTTCACGCTGATGACGTCTTGATGAGATTTTTATACGAAACTAAGCAGGTGATAATCAAACCTTTCAAAACCTAATGAAACTCAAAACGCATCTAAAGTTCTTAGTATCACTACATGCATATATACACGAATAACGGAGGAGTTGACAATGGGCAAACAGCTGAAATGTTCAAAAATCCGGAGACCTATGCAGGCGTCTAACAGTGGAAACCAATCAGGCTGGGATGGCTGTGCCGCGTAAACACTGCGCAGGTTGAGCCATATTCTCCACAAAAATAGATTTTGTGGTGCGTGGTGCTTCCGCGTTTCTATCTATCATTCTACATCTCCACAAACTGTGGAGGCCTAAAATTACGAATATGTCGTGAGGAACACTTTCCCTTTGAGAATGGAAGGAAACGAATAGCTTGACTAGTGATGTCGAGGTCTTTCTTTAGTGTGCGTTGAAGCACATCCCAGAAAAAAGGCGTCATTACAGTAAATGAAGTAGTGTTCTATTGTTTCTGGCTTATTGCATAGCCTACAGTTAACCGTCCACGGCACAAATATCCCTCTACTA
>JAZHYW010003032.1:0-63264 GCA_037355805.1 Ixodes ricinus
TGTTATGAGGAAGAAAAAGTGGTGGAGGGGCCACCGATGGTTGATAGAAAAGCGTCAGTCCCCGGAGCCGTGTGAGGCTCCGGGGAGCCCGGAGGCGGCTGCGGCGGCTCGATCTTGTGGATCGTGTTTTCGGCGTAGCCGGCGGAGAGTAGCGATTCCTTACCAACGCCGGCCGTATCCGTTTCCCTGTGTCTGAGGCTGCTGCCGCTGTTCGCTACATTCCCGGCGTATGTGTCCTGGCCGGCCGCATCGAAAACAACAGAGCGTGGCCCGCCCGTCGGCTTCGTGCGGTGTCCCGCTCGTACTTGCCCCTCCCGAGCTCCGCGTTACCGGTCCAGAGGCCAATAACTCATCTTGACCAATGGAGGGGTTGCGGCGTTGTGAATGCATGCCCTCAAACCCGCTGCGCCTTCAGTGATTCATATGCCATGAGGATCTAGGGCTCGGGGAACAGACGCCTGGTTCGAATAGTCTGGTTCTCCCCCGACTCTATGTACCCGTGCGGTTCCAGACCACGCAAACGATGGTTCCAGGTTCATGTTCTGTGGAGGAGGGGGCGGTATCTAAGTTCCGCGAGGATATCAGCCTGGATGGGGATCGCCGCTCGTGCCATCTCGTCTAAGTTCTGAAATGTGCGCCCCCTGAGATGGGGATGGAAACGCGGGTGGCTTTGGCGGATGGCGCGTTCTACTTTCTCCGCGTGTGGTGCGGCAGCGTCGGCGATATCGTACAGGCCCTGGAGAGCCCTTACAAACTCGATGAGTGACTCGTCCGGGTGGTGTGTGCGCGCGCAGCAGCTCGTCCCTGATCCGCATGTTGTAATCCGGAGGCAGAAACTCCCATCCTGAATCGCGCCTCAAAATCTGACATTCTTGTGAATTTAGTTTGTCTTTGCCTGCGGGGTTTAGCCGCTTCGCGAGTTTGTCGAGGGTATATCATCCTCGTCGTCGCTCTTAGTTTTGTGGGTCCCGCTAGCTCAGGGAGGGCCCAGCTAGCTCAGTCGGTAGAGCATGAGACTCTTAATCTCAGGGTCGTGGGTTCGGGCTCCACGTTGGGCGCCAATGTAGGTTTCCCTGTTCACACCTTTAAAGCCCCGGGTTCTCGTCCGTGCGGTCCACCCCGGAAGAACACGTAGAACACAGGGAATGGTTTCTTACGTCTCGTTTATTCCTCGCCCACACCCCGAGTGCCCCTGCGCCTCTCCCCAGCTGCACCCTGCCGTTGCGTGGCGCTGCCGTCGGGCATCTTGCCCTCTGGCGGAGCAGTGTGGCGGCAGCCACCGCAATTCTTAACAACGCAGAACGCAGGACACGACCGTGGATCATGGGTTCACGGCCCCTGGGAAAGAGCAAGTCGACCAATAGAAACATCGTCTGTGGCCCCGGCCAGACAGTGTCTACTGGCGGCGACTCGCTTTCGCAAGGGAAGCTATCGTCGCGACTGCTGCGCCACCGACGACAGAGGCTCTCGTTCGGCGTTAAACGGTTAAACAGTTCACCGCTAGGTGTCCACGCGTCGCGTGCTTGTGCGTGAGCGAGGTGGCTCTGTTGCTTGGTTTGACTTGGCTTGGCTGAAAAGGCGGGGGTGTTCGATGAGGCCGGAAAGGGTGGAGACGGGGCGATAGAGCCATGCACGAAAAGGTTTAAATAAAGCAAATGCTAAATGCGCTTTCCTCCGCGATGAAAAAGAAAAACAAAAGTAGAAGAACGTCAGCCCTTTGCTTCGGCACTTTGCTCCAACAGAAAATGTTTTGAGTGCTTGTTTTATTTATTTTGTCGTGTCTACTGGGGGCCCAACCTCCGGACATGGTCGAACCCGCTGTAGTGTTCACAAAATATTGCCTCATTTTTTCGTTGAAAGTATATTTATCTTCGCAGATGCTTTTCAGTTACTTAAAGAAAACGTATTTAAGTTATCGTTACGGTTACTTAAAAAATGTATCGAAAAGTAACGAGTTACAGTATCGTGAAACAAGTATCGCGACACTACCCAAAACTAATATTAAACCACCTGAAAAAGCACGTGGGGTGTTAGTATTCCTTTAAGCATACAGTTTCAGAACACCAACATATTTCAGGCTAACTAATTTAAAACGGAAATGTTTTACGTTGGGACGGATCTATTTTATATGTATTTTCATTGAAACAAGCATCATGCATACAGGTTAAATGGAGAGTGACTGAAGTGCCGTTGTCGGGGTTTTTCTTGGAACCTCTTTTGAATTGATTGACAGGCCGAGTAAACATCTTCAACCAGCGCTCGTTCTTGTAGTCATTATAAGTAGAACTTGACGTTCTATCCCGACAGGATTACTTGCTCCTGTTTCTTGTGCGTGGTTAGTCTGTAACTGCCTGATAATTAGTGTTTCATCTGTTCCTTCACAGACAACAATAATGCCTAGCAGCTTCGTTTGGTATGGGGTAAGTTTTCGTTGCAATTTCTGCAGCATTGAGAATTGATAAACACGAATTTGCAGCCTGTGTATTTATTTATGTACTTTGAGGACCCGTGTTTGCGTATTACAACTCGTCGTGATAATATAAAATGACAAAATGCACAGCCAATGATACCAAGTTGCCATATGCACATCACTTAACGGTAGTGCTCACATAGCAACACTGCAGACTGCGATGGTTCTGCATCATTTGCAACTGGCGATTCTGGAGTATTATTGGCTGCCAAGATACAATGCGATAATTTGGGGCTGTCCAGATGCTGTCGTTTTCAAGGTATAGGTTGAGAAGGCTGCGCTTTCAATGATATTCGTTCTGAACCAATAAAATAAATATAAAATAAAATTACATGATTATTCTTTTATTTTTTTCAATCCAATTAAGATATATTATTAGAAAAATGAGAGACGCCGCTGATGTTCCCCCGCATAATTTATAATTTGCCTCGTTTTAGGTTTTATTATATTTGACCTTAACCAGTTGGTTTGATCAATAGTCGTGTATGCAATATTGCCGCGAGCGCAGCTGACCAAACGGGCAGCGCGCTCGTGGCCTAACGATTATCGCGCGTGCCTTCCACGCAGAAAGCCAGGGTTCGATTCCTGGCCGCGGGGCGCATTTTTGTTGACTCTAAAGTAATGTTCTGGTGAATTCGAGAACATTGTTGTTTGTTCTAGGTCCGAATGTTCTACGCGTCGAACCTTCTACGCCGATTATTCCAGAAGCCTACGCCTGTACATAAGGGGCTTCGCGTGGCGAGCCAAGTTCAGTTTCGCTCCAGCGTTCGACTCTGCTGTCACGCCGACTTCGACGCCCGCGACGCTCTGCTTTCTTCTGTCCCCTTTATTTATTTTTGGGCACAAGTTCGCCCCATTAAACGTTTAGTTTCTTCAGTTATTTTCGCCTCATCACTTGTCATTCGTGACATTTTGGTGGAGGTGCAGGAGTATCTCATTCTATGCCCGTGGAGCGTACCCCTCCAAAAACACGCCCGCCAAGTGACGTGCTCAGCCCCGGGAGGTTACCCTTCGCAGAAGACGCCAAAGCCCGAGCAAGCCGCCGTACCAAAGGCCAATCCCCGGAATTTGGACCCTTGCCACCGAAACCAAAGAAGAAGACCGCGAGGATGACCACGCCACCCGTCGTTGTCCTACCCGTCGCCGCCCGTACGCCCGTGTCCTTCCATGGTGAGCCCTATGAAGACATCGAGGACTGGCTACAGCAGTACGAGCGAGTGGCCCAGCACAACCGATGGACGGAAGAACAGCGCCTACAGAGTCTTTACTTCGCGCTCGAAGGAACCGCCCGGCACTGGTTCGAGAATCGCGAAACTTCCCTGACCTCGTGGACCGCCTGCAAGGACGCGCTGAGACGGACTTTCACCAACCAGTACCGACGGGAGAGGGCCGAGGACATTCTTCGAATGAGGACCCAGGGCGCAAACGAGACGATCACCAGTTTCGTTGAGGATGTTCTGCGCCTGGTCGCTCGCGCCGACCCCCAAGCCACCGACGAAAAGAAGCTGCGGATCCTGATGCGAGGCGTAAAGGATGACATCTTTGGTGGTCTCGTCCGCAACCCTCCAGCCACTGTCGAAGATTTCGTCAAGGAAGCCACGAACATGGAACGTGCCCTCCTCGCAAGAGCCAGCCACTACCATCGGCACTCGAGCATCGCTGCTTCTTCTGCATTGGGCCACGACATCAGGCCTAGCTTTACCGGCATTCGCGACATCATCCGTGAAGTCGTCCGGGAAGAGCTCCGCAAGATGCTCCCCGCTGCGAATAGCCCGCCCTCACTATCGCTCGCCGAAGTTGTCCGAGAGGAGGTTCACCGAGCCGTCCAGCCCGAAATTTCCACCAACACGACGACGCCAGAGGAACCAACGGTGAGCTACGCTGCCATGGCCCGACGACCGCCGCAAGCTAACGGCCAGGCCACAGCATCACCCCGACGAGACCCTCCGATGTCGCAGTATCCTCGACGTCAGGAAGGACAGGTCCAGTACGTCCGTCCGGAGCAAACCTCGCCGAGGAAGACCGACGTCTGGCGGACGGCCGACCGACGCCCGCTGTGTTACCACTGCGGGGAAGCCGACCATGTCTACCGCCGATGCCCATACCGACGACTCGGGCTGCGCGGATTCCACCCAAACGACCCGCGCCCCCGGTATGGTGAACGCCCTCGGGAGATCGACGAGTACCTGCGACGACCTCAGTCCCCCGAGCCTGCGTCCCGCCGAGAGTTCCGGTCGCCTTCGCCACGACGTCCCGCTTCGCCGATGCACCGACCCCGACGTGAAAGCCTGTCGCCCCTCGCTCCACGCCGGGGAAACTAGGCGCGGCAACCCCTGGAGGTGGAGTTGCCGAAGACGACCGACGCCAAGATCCTCCACGAACGTCGGAGGGCCCCCACTCGAACGCTACCAGAGACCGAAACGACGCTCCTGTAACGGTGTCCAACAACCTAAACGTCGTCATCGACGGCCACGACGCATCAGCACTCGTGGACACCGGAGCAGACTACTCAGTCTTGAGTGGGAGGCTTTCCCGCCGCCTTCGAAAAGTCACGACGCCGTGGGATGGACCTCAAATACGAACCGCCGGAGGGCACCTCATCACACCAGTCGGGAGATGCACTGCTCGCGTTGAGATCCACGGTGAGACGTGCCCTGTGAAGTTCGTCGTTCTGCAAGACTGTTCGAGGGACGTTATCCTCGGAATGGACTTTCTCTGCGAGTATGGCGCCGTCATCGACCTCGGGGCAAACCAGCTGACGCTGCGAAAGCCTGTTTTACCGCCGGTGGAGACCAACACGACGTCAACCGCGATCCGAGTTATCGCCGACCATGTGAACTTACCGCCGCGGTCGAGTGTTTTTGTCACCGTCATAACCGACGCAGCCATGCACGGTGAAACTCTTCTGGAAGGCAGCGTCCAACTGCTCCTTGAGAAAGGAATTGGCGTCGCACGAGGCGTAACGGATCTCCAAGAAGGACGTACAACTGTTCTTGTGACAAACTTCCGAGAGGAGCCGCAGCACCTAACGAAGGCTACCACCGTGGGCCACATCGAGGAGCTTCAGGCGCCAGCCGTGGTCACCGCAATCTCCGAAGAAACCTCGTCGTCACAGCAGAACAGCACGTCGCCGCCGCCGATCGACATCGACCCCGAGCTCCCAGCTCCTAAGCGCCGGCAACTGGTTGATCTCCTCGCCGAATACAGTGACTGTTTTGCCACGTCGTCGAAAGTTCGCCAAACACCAATGGCGAAACATCGCATTATTACCGACGACGACGCGCTCCCTGTCCACCAGTCGCCGTATCGAGTCTCCTTAAAGGAAAGGAAGGTGATTCAAGATCAGGTCCAGGAAATGCTCGCCGACGACATCATTCAACCCTCAAGAAGTCCATGGGCGTCCCCAGTCGTCCTTGTAGAGAAGAAGGACGGAACCCTGCGGTTCTGCGTGGACTATCGTCGACTGAACGCTGTGACGAAGAAGGACGTCTATCCGCTCCCCGCATCGACGATACGTTAGACCAACTGCGCCACTCCCGATATTTTTCGTCGATGGACCTGAAGAGTGGTTACTGGCAGATTGAAGTCGACGAACGCGACCGGGAGAAAAGTGCCTTCGTCACTCCCGACGGACTGTACGAATTCAAAGTGATGCCATTCGGACTTTGTACAGCGCCAGCCACCTTCCAGCGTGTCATGGACACCGTGCTGGCAGGTCTGAAATGGCAGAGCTGCCTCGTCTACCTCGACGATGTCGTGGTATTTTCACGAGATTTCGACGAGCACCTGAAACGACTTCGAGCCGTGCTTCAAGCCATCAAGACCGCCGGCCTGTCACTCAAGCCAACAAAGTGTCGATTTGCCTATAGTGAACTTAAGTTCCTTGGCCACGTCGTGAACAACAAAGGTGTTCTCCCTGACCCCGAGAAGACCCGCGCCGTAGCTGCATTTACGCCGCCGTCTGACAAGAAGGCCGTGAGAAGATTCCTCGGACTCTGTGCCTACTACAGACGATTTGTTCGGGACTTCGCCAAACTGTCCGCACCGCTGACGCACCTCACGAAGGACGCCGTAAAGTTCGAATGGACAGAAGAACACCAGCGGTCATTCGATGAGCTGAAACGAAGACTCCAGACGCCCCCGATTCTTGGCCATTTCGACCAGTTCGCTGATACAGAGATCCACACGGACGCCAGTAACACCGGACTTGGCGCGGTGCTAGTTCAAAGGCAGGACGGGGCAGAGCGAGTCATCGCATACGCGAGTCGGACGCTGTCTAAGGCGGAGAGGAACTACTCTACAACTGAAAAGGAGTGCCTTGCTGTCGTCTGGGCAATAACAAAGTTTCGACCATATTTGTATGGAAGTCCTTTTCGCGTGGTCACGGACCATCACTCGCTCTGCTGGCTCGCGAATCTGAAAGACCCTCCGGACGCCTCGCCCGGTGGAGCCTACGACTGCAGGAGTTCGACATGACCGTTGTGTACAAGTCCGGCCGGAAGCACAATGACGCCGACTGCCTGTCAAGAGCTCCTGTCGAGGCCGGTCCTGCCTGTATCGAAGACGACGACGATGAGTGTTTCCTCGGCGCTTTGGACGTCAGCGACATGGCAGCACTCCAACGAGACGACCCTGAACTGCGACCGCTCATCGAGCACTTAGAGGGACAAGCGAGTACGGTTCCCCGTGCTTTCTTAAGAATCCTGCATACCTTCTGCATGCGGCAAGGGGTGCTGTACAAGGAGAACTTCGTCAACAACAACACAGCATGGCTGTTGGTTATTCCTGCCAGCCATTCGAGAAGAAATCTTCCAAGGATGCCATGACGACCCAACGGCTGGACACCTTGGCTACAGCAGGACGCTCGCCAGGATTCGAGAAAAGTACTACTGGCCGAGGCTACCGAAGACCGTTCACCTGTACATTCGATCATGCCACGAGTGTCAGCGACGCAAAAAACCGCCGACGAAGCCGTCAGGATTTCTGCATCCGATTGCTCCCCCGTCCAGGCCGTTCCAGCAGATCGGAATGGATTTACTTGGCCCTTTCCCGCCGTCAACGTCGGGAAACCGCTGGATAATCGTCGCCACGGATTATCTCACACGGTACGCCGAGACGAAAGCCCTTCCATCAGGTACGGCTGTGGAAGTCGCCAAGTTTTTCATCGAGTCCATTGTCCTCCGGCACGGTGCCCCCGAAGTCCTCATTACAGACCGTGGATCATCGTTCATGGCCCAGCTGACGCAAGAGATCCTTCGCCTCAGTGGCACCGGCCACCGTCGAACCACTGCGTACCATCCGCAGACAAATGGACTAACCGAACGGCTAAACAAAACTATCGCCGACATGGTCTCCATGTATGTCGACGTAGAGCACAAGACTTGGGACGAGGTGTTACCCTACGTCACGTTTGCTTACAACACGGCGGTGCAAGAGACGACAGGAGTAACCCCGTTTCAGCTGGTGCATGGCAGAAAAGTAACGACCATGCTCGACGCAATGCTACCCCACGAACCAGCTGACGATGGGATCCCCGACGCCCAGGTGGTTGCTCAACGAGCCGAAGAAGTTCGCCAGCTTGCCCGACTCCGAATTCAAGATCAACAACGTGTCGACGCTACCCGGTACAACCTTCGCCGGATCGACGTTCGTTTCAAGCCCGGAGACCGTGTGTGGGTTTGGACCCCAATACGACGACGCGGTCTAAGCGAGAAACTCCTAAAGCGCTACTTCGGACCCTACAAAGTGCTTCGTCGACTTGGAGACCTTAACTACGAGGTGATGCCCGACGGAACAAGAACATCATCACGCCGCCCACCACGACCTGAAGTCGTCCACGTCGTGCGCCTGAAGCCGTACTACGCTCGATAGGACTGTGGACATTATGTGTCGCAAATGACTCTTTAGTTTCTGTTATTTTTATTTGCTTTGTTTCGCTTTGTTCTGCATCGGGACGATGCACTTTTTTAAAGGGAGGAATAATGCCGCGAGCGCAGCTGACCAAGCAGGCAGCGCGCTCGTGGCCTAACGGTTATCGCGCGTGCCTTCCACGCAGAAAGCCAGGGTTCGATTCCTGGCCGCGGGGCGCATTTTTGTTGACTCTAAAGTAATGTTCTGGTGAATTCGAGAACATTGTTGTTTGTTCTAGGTCCGAATGTTCTACGCGTCGAACCTTCTACGCCGATTATTCCAGAAGCCTACGCCTGTACATAAGGGGCTTCGCGTGGCGAGCCAAGTCAGTTTCGCTCCAGCGTTCGACTCTGCTGTCACGCCGACTTCGACGCCCGCGACGCTCTGCTTTCTTCTGTCCCCTTTATTTATTTTTGGGCACAAGTTCGCCCCATTAAACTGCTAGTAAAGTGGAAGGTATAGGCTTTGCCTACCCACGGGATTAAATGTTGTGCTCTATACTTATTTGTGCAAGTGAAATGTCAAGAACCGTCGATACCGTGTTTACGCCAACAAACCGTAACATTACCAGGCGCCAGTCCTTCCAACGCCGAGTGTAACATCCAGGGAGGTTAACCGTAAGAACTCCGGCAATTACGCCATCATTTACAACTCACATGGCCGGTTCCTTCGTTGCTCTTAAGATATCTTGCATTTCGCGCTGTGGAGGCAACTGGTCTCCCTCCATGTTGTTCCTTAGATAACCCCGGTCTGGTCATGTTTGACGAGGAAATAACCTCGACGAGAGCCGCATTATCTCAACGACTCCAGCGCGTCTGTTATTCTTGACCGTTTTAGACATTACGATAATGACAGCTTCAAAAGCTCTAAATACTGTCACTGTTAGACCGACAAAATCACAAGCGTGGTCGTGCTTTATTTGCAGGTTCATCACTAAAGGGGCAAAGAACCCACGGACTTTATTCCGAACGAACAAAGACATCTGTCCTCCTGCGCGTTGAAACGATATAAAATGACTCAAACTGCGTCGTAGATTTCTTAGCAACAACAAACCTTTAAATATAGTTACGAATACCCCCCAACCCATAGGGTATACCAACAAGGGACAGTACAATCACGAAGTCGCAATTAACATATATTGAACGCAAAAAAGGCAACATATTTTACTCTAGAGAGTTGCCATAAAATAATATACTAGCGCAGCTTGTCTGCGCTCGATATTTAAACACTACGCATAAAACAACCAGTCGCGATCCTAACGACCCGGTCACAGCACTAATGCACCAGACAAAAGAGTCTGCGGACATGGTCTGAGAAGTGCTTCTTCCTTGTATGGCAGTCCTGCCGCTCTCGGCGTACAAAAACTGTTTTTTTAAGCCGGGGTCACACTGCTGATTCATCGTACACCAGACAGTCTTCAGACACGAGTCACCGCAATATCCGTGGTTTGCCAAGTCTTCTCCGCAAACTCATTGCCATGCGCAGCATTCGAAGCACGGATCTAGCGGTGACTCGCATTCGAACCTGTATGCAGAGTGTCTTTGGTACGATGTATACAAGTAGTGCGACCCCGGCTTTAGAAATGGTCGAAGTATATGTATGTGTGAAGCAAAGATGCTTTTAAGATGCTTCAGCTGTACCCGCAGATATTAATTTTGTAGAGGTGTGCGAATATTCGAAATTTCGAATACGAATCGAATATTATCCTTATTCGAAATGTATTCGATTCGAAAATTGCATATTCGGAAGTTCCCGAATATTCGGCTTTGGCTGAATATTCGAAAAACGGCAAATATTCGCACAAACTACGAATATTCGGGCAAGTAACGAATAATCTGCTTGCCACGCATTCTCCTATAAATATGTTTATTCCACCGAGAAAGGCGTATGATGCGTGCGTTATCGGTCTGCTTTGTTTCTATCTGTCCGATGGCAGCAAGACAGCGTCAGTTTCGGTTTCTTTTTCTCCGAGCCCTTTGTTGTGTGGCGCTTTTATAGCAATATGTGATGTAATTGCGCGTTCTTTAAATTGATACAATAAAATAAACCTCGAGAGTGAAACATAAATATAAAATAAATCTCGAGAGTGTTATCTAATATAATTGTTTGAAAATTAAAAAAAAAGAAGAAAAAGCTGAGTGCGAGCAGAACACTGCATCGCTATCGACAACAACTCCTGCCACTCCCGAGCAGTCAAACTAGGGATCTCGCGAACCTGCCCAGGTTCAAGTTCAACTAAGTTCGACTTTTTCGAACTTTCAACATGATGTTCGACAAAGGTTCGACTGAAGTTCTACTTTTGTGTTCATGCACAAAAATTTAAAAAAAAACTAGTTGACTCATTTGGCGGAGAAAAAGTGCAATATTTGTTTGGTTTATTGGCATCACTGGTTAACATAAATAACTAATGAAAGCTTTAAAGCGCATATTTTCATTGGTAACCATTTTACAAAATATAAAATAAACTACTTTCTAAATTATTTGTTTCCCAAAATTCGAAAGATTCGTATTGCAGCTTGCCAACACTGTCTATAAGTCAAACTTCTTCGTTCAGTTTTCTTTATTTTTCCTTCCCCCTTTCCTTTATCCCCCTTTCTTTCCTTTCTCTCTACTTTCTTTCATGGGGAACCAGGTCAGCATTCCCGCTAGAACAACCTCCCCTACTTTTCTCCCGTTACCTCTCTCTCTCTCTTTCTCAAACTTCTTCGAAATTTAGTGAAATTTCGCAGGCTTCCCGATTACAGGGTCTTTCTATTGGCGGAAATGTTGTCACGGTGCGTAGGGAGCGCTTACTTTCTTAACACGTTGAACAGTTAATTTTCCTACACGATAATTTGTAGTGAGTGCCTTACTAGAAGCATCTTTAGCCTGCTGCAGCCCAGTAAAATGCAGTTGCATTGATTTATTTCAAAAAGGCAACAAAACGTCCTGTTACCTCTTGTTTTGCAATTTTTTTATTACAAGACACATATTCGATATTCGATTCGATATTCAAAGCCCGTTTTTTGTCTTATTCGTATTCGATTCGTATTCGAAAATTTCAATATTCGCACACCCCTATAATTTTGTCATCATGTTTTCAGCGAACGTCTTCTGTGTAATTGTGCGCGCAGTTTTGCTGCAGCTGAAAAAGGAAGCTTCGGAGAGGAGTCGGTTCTTCGCCTGTCACTAGCAAAATCTTCGTCGAAACTTGGCTCGTTCACACACTTGTAACCGAGAACGACCGAGAGGACGAGACCGGTTTTAAGCCTCTTGCGACGTGCTGCGGAGCTGGTCCTAGGACTTCGTAAGAGGCTTAAAACCGGTCTCGTCTCTCACGGTCGTTCTCGGTTACAAGTGTGTGCACGATCCTTTACCCGGAGATATTCATCGTGTACTCTTCGGCTGCCCTTCGTGCAATGAAGCTCAAAATTCTCATCAACATTCCGTGAAAAGCCGATGATATGCCCACGACCCACAGGAGCGGCATTCCGTTTCCAACTGTTGGCGGTCTTATGGCTGGCGAATTCAGGTGGTCGATCGCCGGCCAGCCCTTGCCGGAGTCACCTACAACCAAAACCGCGCCAGCGGCGCACCCCATGACCCTCTCCACCCGAACACAAAGCGCCGGCAACTGGGATTTTCGTTGGCTTGGTTCGCGCGTGAGCTTTGTTAACTTATCCGAATATTTTACAGTACAATAGGCACGCTGTATGTATCAGGAGCATGTCTTTGGGCTCTGAGATAAGAGTAAACAAAAGTGATTCACATTTTTTTTTAATATTGACATTACTACGTTTGCACAAATTACAATATCTTATATTAGAAACTTTATATGAGGGCAGGTTAATAAATATGTGTGGTGCACATGCAACAAATATTGATATCTTTTGTGTGGATTTCCGAAGAACTGTTGTCATCTTACGAGGCTCCCAGAACGCTTACTAGCGTCGCTGTTTATATTCTATTTTCTCGTCATTACCTTTCTCTGGAATATTCAGCATTTTCAATGCGCCCACCCCTTTGAAATCGTAAAGGCCCCCGACAGTTTTGTTTGAAACCGTTTGAATGCAGTTTGAATGCGTTTGACTGCGTTGCAGCGGCGAGAAACCAGGACATCCCCATTTCTTATGTTGCGTGCCAAGCTGTTCCTTAAATTGGATTCCACGCTTCATACGAAGCACAGATGAGCCGGTGACCAGCTTTTGTTTCTCGACGCAACGCAGTGAAACAAACTCAAACGCTGTCAAGCGCAAATGTGCATTGGGGTCTTAATATGCGTTCAAGTATAAAGCAAAAACACTCTCAATGCTTTTTTTTTACAGCGGTGTGACAACACGTTGTGTCCCAGAGCAAACTGACGTCGCGCAAGCTTAAGCCCTTTAAAATAATTTACCTTTATCTTCGTTGTTTTTCGTGTCTTTTTCCGGAGCACAGATGGGTATCCGTCAAGATGGCTTTGTTTTCTACTCGAACTCGCTGTCGGAGAGCGTTGTTTCGTTTGGTTCCCGTTCCTGATTCTGATATGACGATACCGGATACAGTCTGGCAGACAAGCTGCACAACCTTTTGAAGCTCGGGTAAAAATTGTGCCGGTAAATCGCAACAATGTGACGTGTTGGGCTAGTTGGTTTGAGGTGAACATCTTGGGAAGAAACAGCGGCAAAGAAACTTGGACAAGAGTAAAGGAACAAACACGACAGGAACAAACACGTCCTGTCGTGTTTGTTCCTTTACTCTTGTCCAAGTTTCTTTGCCGCTGTTTCTTCCCAAGATGCCGGTAAATCGCCAGCACATGCCTGAGTAAAGCCATCCGAACGGCGCGAACTCGCCAGCCTCTGACCAAGGTAAAAACCTTGCCGAAGATATGGCAAAATAATTTGCCAGGAAATGACCACCCGAATTAGCCATTCAAAAATCTGCATGTCAGTCTCACCCAGAGTGTCGAACCGAAATTTTTATCGGTTCGGTTCCGGTTCGGGTTCACGGCTTTCGGTTCAGTTCCGGTTCAGTTCCGGGGAACAAAAAATAACGGTTCAAACCGGTTCGAACCGGTTCGAACCGGTTTGAACCGCTAAATTGAGAATAGATTTTCCGCATTGTTCTTGCACTATACACCATTTACGCCGTGAAACGATTAACTATATAGTTTCTTCCATCGTCCCTGCAATTTACTTTTGTTTTTCAGGTACAAAAAGTATAAAATTCAGTTATTTAATTTCGACGCAAAATGTAGACGAAAATCTACATTAACGTACGTTACCTCGTGTTCATGCGACTCAACATCCCTTTGTTTGCCAGTAACATATATTTTACCTGAATCAGAATGTTTAAGCTACAAGAGTAAAGAGTTGAGCTTGTTGGTACATACATGTAAATAGATCAGCTTGAAATTTAGAACTATACTGTATTTTCTTGTTCTTTCTTCGTGTTTAAGTAAAATTCTAAAATGCAAGCTTATCTATTTACACGGTATAAAATGCTGTCGCGAAGTGTGGTAGGTCGTCCTGAAATACCCGTGATTGGTACAACTTTGTGTCGCAGTATTAGAAGTGAAATCGTGATTGTGTCCTTGAACTAAAGAATTAATTACATCACATAAAATTATGAAATGAGCACCTCGTGGCCATATATATCATGAAATATGGTTTACAAATACGCTTCACAATATATATGTATATGATGACAACACAACTGAGCTAAAAGTAATGAAACTTTCAAAATGTCACAATTTTAGTTTAGGATAATTCCTTTCAGTCTATGTTTTATAAAAACACCGAGCGGAAATCAAAATGCTTGTTGTTCTAACCAAACATTGTTTGCACTCAGCACCTTATGCATGCGACTAATCATGCATCAAGGAGTAATCGCGCAATTGTTCACTCTAATCTATACGCACCTTCGCATTCAGATCGAATCTGGCCCAAAATAGCGCTTGCCCAAGTGAACATTTTCTTATACAGGATAAGCTGGCATAGCCTGGCTGTGGAGATTTGTTCTTCACAAGATGCCGGTCAATTTAATTTGCAAATGAGCATCACCCTTGCCAATTGATGATTGGCTGCGGTCCCACGGCGGCCATGAAAAATGACAATATGTGCCCTTGTTTGTAGCGCGATTCTGACGCTTAGTCACTACCTAAAAATATTTAACTTATGTCACCTTATAGAATAGGCAATGGGCCTCATTTTGATATATAATATGTATTTCTGAAGCAAAAAGCGAGATCGGGGAGGATCTGCGAATATTGGTGTTTTTGGTCATACATGGTTTGGTAGTACAAATGGGGAGAGTTTACCGTTAGAGAAATTTGCTCCAAACTTTCATGGTTTGTAGATAAAGAGTGTTTTCTTTGCACAGCGTGGCCCTTTTTTTCATTTTCTTTTTAGTTTCGGAAATTGACCTCTTGCAAAATTGGCTTTACGGAAGCATATTCACGAGCTATTTTCTGGACAACTGTGGCATATTTGTTTTTGAAACTTCTTATAGCTATTGATGCATAAAACCTACAAACGTGTGTTAAATTTAATTAGGATTGACGTATAACTTTTGCTGTAAGACTCGCGTAAAAACCAATGAAAATGGTAAAATCAGACTAACATCGTTTGGTAGTACGAATGCACCGGTATGGGTTGTCAACACAATTGATCTACCTCTTATGAAGAGACAATTAAATATGTGCTATTTTGCATAGCGAAGCCCTTTTTCGCAATTTC
This sequence comes from Ixodes ricinus, assembly GCA_037355805.1. NCBI lineage: Eukaryota > Metazoa > Arthropoda > Arachnida > Ixodida > Ixodidae > Ixodes > Ixodes ricinus. The sequence continues at coordinate 15,076 of JAZHYW010003032.1, forward strand.
GCATTTGGTTTCTCTAAAAAAATTCATAAAGTTCAGGCAAAATTGCATCCTTCTTAGACACAAAAAAATCATATTTGTCTATATTTATACTATTCGATGGGTAATCATGTTGTCATAAAGAAGAGTTAATATCTGATATACAAAATAGCAGCTTTTGTTGTCAGTAAACATCTCTAATTTTTGTTTGAGGATGGACACAAACATGATTGCCGGTTCTTTAGATGTGCTTTTATGGACATGAAACAGATTTATTGGCATCTAATAATATTTATTGTGTGGAATAGATAAACATTGCGATGTATTATACTTTCACAATGATCTTGCTTTGGTTTCTTGATAGGTGTAGAGCTTAGTTAGTTTTAAAAACAATTAAAAACTGTTTGGGTGTTTTATTGCGCTACCTGCCGGATGGCAGACAAACTGCTGATTTCTAAAGTTCAAGAAATTTTCGAGGGCGGCGTTGGCGTTTGTATCATCATCAGTGTCCGTGTATTTTTGCCTTCACATTTAGAAAATATATTGGAAGATTTACTATCGACAAATAAATGGTTTAAGTACTGGGTCAGGTTAATAAATCTAAGATAAATAATTACACAAGCGTAGTGTGATATATTGTGTTGATTATTCGATATGATTGAAATCAATAAACAATAAAGACGAAAAGGAAAAGAATACACCCGAGTTCACTTCATGCCTAGAGCCACTAAGTGAGCTGCGCTTGGAGTATCGGCACTCCGTTCCCCAACATTGTTGTGGGAGCCGCCATTTCGGGTGTAGTGCAGAGCAAACGCAACTGCCGATCGTCGTGATTCAAAAGTGCGACTTCCTTAGCATTTTATCCGGTGTTAGGAAGCTGATGCAATATTGCTTTGCTCTGTCGCGGACTGTTTAAACATTTGTGGAGGACAGAAAAGAGTTTCCTGTGATTTTAGATAAAGCTTCAGATCACTGGCAACCATGATTTTACGCCACGATATGGCCAAGTGTCGTCATTCTGAAGCGTAGCTTATTTAATGACACTATTCATGCCCTTGTTCAAGGATCTTGTAATACCTGAAGGGGCCATGACGTAAGCCCCGTGGGTTCCACAAGCCACTACATTTTGACACCTGCCTCTTCCTCATTGTTCCCGTTAGTGGCACTAGTGCCCGCGAACCTCCTTTCCCATGACTGAAACTGAAACTAAATATGAATAATACACCATTATTATAGCTTATTTATTTATAACCAACTACACATAATGAGAGAAGGAAGCGGTCGGGTAGGAGAAACGCGGGTTTTATGTGCGACCGTTCTAAGCGTCTCAGAAGAGAGAACACGCGAGCTTGCGCTGATTTCAAAAAGACGATCCAAAGAAAAGAGGCGGCACGCTGTGTTTTTTGTGATTGTGCGTCTAATTTATATACAGGTATATTTAAAGATCGACGATGGACGTCGATTGTCTTGAGGTAATGTAACGTAGTAACATTATATAAAAAATAAACATAATGAAGGACTGAACGACTTAATTTTTTCAATTCTTGGATTGTAATATGGCGGTAACCTATTGTACTTTCTGTTGACGAAGAGCAGTATGAGGTGACGAGGTAATGATTAATTGATGAGGCTCTAAAGGATGACGACATTAGTGGGTGTCAAACCACAACGTACAGTGCCAGACTTGTTTCAAGTATCATCTACCCAAAGACTTTTCTTCACCCGCAACAAAATATGGTAGAATCAATGAGGATGATGCTTTACAACTGTACGTGGAACAGAAAAACTGCACTGTGCAAAAGTGCGGCTTATTCAATAATATAAAGGACGGATTTCTAGCAGCATCCCCTGATGGACGGCTTGGAACAAATGGCCTTGTTGAAGTGAAGCGTCCCCGTTCCAAAAGATTCTTGAAGCCTACTGAAACCGCAAAAGAGTATGAGGCGAAAAATACAAAAAGAGCCTGGTGTGAAAGGTCCAAATCACCACCATAGATTCTACTACCAAATACAAGGGCAGTTACACAATACACAAAAAGATTTTTGTGATTTCGTTATAATTACACTCAACGGCATTGATATCCAACGTCTTCAGAGGGATGACACCATCTGGCCAAACAACATAGAGCCTTTTCTACTCAAGTTTTACATGAAAGGCCGGACTTCCGCTGAAATTCCTCACGTAGACGAGTTGTCCGATCGAATAAACTGCCATTACTCCCGATCTAGGAATCTCTCGATCTTCGTTCGTAGGCCGTAGTGTCATGAGATCGAGGGGTGTGGCTCTTCGTCCGCCGAACGTTGCTTCGGTTGGTGTTTTTCTTGTGGAAGATGAGACCGTAATGTGGGTGGCGGAACAAGAACTTGGCGATTCTTCACTGAACTGCTTCTTCCGTAAGCTTCAAGAGGGCTTTCTTCGTTTCGCACACCATCTGTTCTGCTTGCCCGTTAGTTGCAGGATGGTATGGTAAACTAATGTAATGCCTGATGCCGTTTTTTTGTTTAGTTTTTTAGAAACTTGTTTATTTATTTTTCTAAACGAGATTCGGTGCGTTATCAGAGAAAAGTATTTTCGGTAGGGCAAAAGTAGCGAAACGAGTGAGTAGAACGTCAATGACGCGTTTGTACGTCGTGGCATGCATCGTGTAAATATCCAACCACTTACAGTACGCATCGACCATGACTCCACAGATGCGGATACGTTTAGCCATGCACCCACCGACTGAATAGTGGATCGTTTTCAGTTACTGTTCATAATGGCGCTGGACTCGAGGAAAACTTCGAGTCTTTCCGCAAAGTTAGCCCAGGTGCCAACACTTTTGTCGAAAGCGGTAAGTGCTCGAAACGTCAACAACGTCGGTAGCGACGTGCTGTGCTTGACACTTGACGCTTACCATTCGCTGCGACGAAACTTGCTTGTACGTCTGCCACGAGTCGTCCGATATCAGGTCATCACCGCAACTCCATCTCCCGACAAAACAGGTCTTTATTGTCCGCATGTCTATAGTTAGCAATCATGTGAACTAATAAATTCCCGAACGCTCATCACTTGCCATCACTAAACGCCGCTCAATCATAGTGTCTTCATGGCTAATAAACATCTTCCTATTTATACTGACGCTTTTCATCATATTCCTCCTGAGCTGCACTCACAACATAATGTGTGTCGGTACTTCCGAAAGTATTGCAACGGCCGTTTGCTTTCCGGGAACTATAATGTAACAACCTTTACAACATCTTCCGGATCCCGTGAAACACAATATTTCGTTACGTCACTTTTCAGTCGTCGTTATAATGGCGAGGTAAACCGTAAATACCGTAAATCGCGAAGCAGTTTACTAGACGTCCGCTTCCACTGGTGTCTTGGAAGATTGAGTCTACTGGGGGTGCATTCCTGCAGAAGAATTTTTCATTGACAGAATATTGACACGTCAATCAACAATTGATTCCTTGGTAAGATTTATTGCGAAAGCCCGTCGCAACCGCCGAACCGCATGTCCCTATATCAGCCGGACATTCTCGCAGAGATGAGTTTGCTGGGCCACGCTATTGAGCCAGCTGAGCACAGCTGGCAGCGGCGCGAGCAAGGCCACGAGGGGAACGTGATGGTGCTCGAGCCATCCCACCGTGAACCAATATTTCGGCCACCCCACGGGTGCGTGTCGCCATCTATTGGTTGAACTAACGCCTTGTTCAAGATGGCTGCCGTGGGAGCCGATGTCGGCGGCGTAACTGGAAAATCCTGATTGGTCGATAGGGTCATGACGTCAGAGCTACATGCCCTCGCGCAAGAATTTCAAACAACCCACAATGCTCACGTGAAACGTGACATCACGCGTGGAATGAGAGTGATTAAAACATGACATGTAATGCGAATTAAAGGTCGCCGTATGTCTCAAATGATTTCACTTTTTAAAGTAATTCCTTTTCCTTAAATAAAAACAAAATTAAGAATTTTAGGCGGGATTCGAACTCACGATCCTTCGGTTGCGAGTCAGGCACTTTTGACTAGGCCACGCGAGGCACGTTTGCGCGGCAAATGAGAATGCGATGCAAACGAGGCCCGTTAACGCTATCGCGTTCCACTTTTAAAGGCGAAGCTTAAGCGTCCTCCAAGATTCTTTTTTGTTAAGTAAAACGAAGTTGTATTTCACGTTCTACTCGACATGGCAGCTACTTAATTGGACACTTTCTGGCGGTTTGCGTGCGTAATCGTCATAGTTCCGCCGCGCGCCCCTGTTTACTTTGTTTTTGTCCAGCCCACAGACACATAAAAGTAATGTTCACCACGTAAAAGAGGCAATAACAGACTTCTATATGTTTGAGAAGTTATATGTGTGAGGAACACATAGTTATTTAAATTAGCTTCAAAATCAGAAATGTGTGTAGGCGCCGTCCCGTATCACTTACAACGTGCCTGTCGAGGATAAAAACGCCGGAAAAGATTGGCAGAACACCTTTCAGATAATTTGGGGGGCATTGCTTTAGGGTGGTCGGCCCTTTATTTATGTTGTCAAATATTCAGTTAGTAATCAAATATATTTTTATAATGATCAATAAATTTTACTTTATAAAGTTCACATAACCGCTTGAGACCGACGCGGAAGGACGATACTCGAAACTACACGAGCTGTGGAGTCTGCGTAAAAGTGTTTTTCTGTTTGCTGATTGGCAGTGTGAAATATCGGCTTGCATTGTATGCCAAAAAGGACTCTGTGCTCACATGATAGATTGGAAGTCAAATGCACGAAATGTTCAAAAAGAGAGAGATAATTAATGTTATTTTTCTAAATAATCCCTTACAGAACGACTTACTGCCAAAAGAGATGCGTAAAGATGCACGCAATGAAATTCATAATTTTACATAAATAGCGCAAAGGACAGACGAATAATCGTAAAATCTTAGTATAAATCACATTTCATCAGCTTGCATGAGCTCGAAACTTCGCTAGATACTGCCTCGGGAGGCTGATGTTTTATTCGGTTTTACCTGCACTTGTTTTGGGCCCTCACTTTACAACACTATGCTTGAATTGTCATGCGCTCAAAAAATTTCTCTAGGGCTGCCATATATCATCGCGAGACTGTTATAAATACTGCACAACTTTACAATTAGGACATCTATTGCTAGTGTTGCGAACATCACATTTCACCAGAAAGCTGAACTGTTTAACATTGTATGCACGTGACGTCATCACACTATAGGCTGGTGGTCATTGTGATTTCTTCTTGCTGAGAAAATCGAATTCGATGGTGCAAAATGCACGCTGCAGGAGGTTCAAGCTCAGTGAAAGCCAAGTATTTGAAAGGCACGTATTATTATTCTTAGTGCATTGTCGTGAGGAACGGCGCGAACGTGTGGCACGACAAAAACATGCTTTTTTAGCAAGAGCGTTTTTGCAAACAAAGTAGTTTCCGGGGTAACGCTTTTTGGTCTGCGCCAAAGATGTGGGGAAGAGGAACCTTTACAACCCAGTATGTTTTTAAAACTAACCCCCCCCTCCCCCACACACACACACGCACACACACACACTTCTTTTCACAGCGGAGCTGTTAAGGGCTAGTTTCCCCAGTATGATACTAAATGATGACACTAAACTTTGGACAGCTACCGCCATCTGTAAGTGACGACGGCAACCAGACAAACGGCTGGCCGGTTGTCTGGTTGCCGCCGTCGCGCATAGATGGCGGCAACCTCTCCAGCCTTTCCACTCTGGCTTGCCGACTTGTGGCCGGCCATTACTTCATTCCCACCATAGTACAGCTTCGCTGGTCTTCCTTCTTCACCAGAGTGGAAAGGCTGAAAGTATTCCTGAGGAATTGCCTCCTCCGTTTGTGTGTGCTAATTCGACGATTTTGTTTGTCACTTGTTAACAGCAACCCTTCATTGCTTTTATTTTGCACTCCGTGAAGTTTAAAGGGGTCCTAAAACGATATCGGGTTGGAATGTTCATGACTTTTCCGAGGCGTACTGGTCCTAGTCTGGCCCAAGTATACTCGCACAGACCGCCACTGATTCAGACACTTCTTTTGTCGCGGTGAAATTGCGAGGATAAAATGAGACTATTTCTTTTAGTCTTGCCTTCGCAAAGATTGATGTCGTAATTGTGGGATCAAAACCACCCGCCTAACGACAGTCGGGCGCGGCTCATGGATTGGACAGGAGAACTGCGTGAGCACTGTACATCGGCTCGTAACAATCAATGCCTCTGCGGACACTCGGGTAGTGGCTCGTGTTCAACCACTGCGGTGATGAGAATAGCCGAATTCTTTTAACGCTAATTGGCGGCATAAGATAGGCACCAGGCCACGCGGCCGCTTCTGGCTCCGAGTTGAGGGGATGAACGATGCTCATATTTTTCTAATTTGTTGGCGACTGCCATTGCCTAGAAAAAAGAGCAAAGCCAAGTTGAAACAGTTATTAACGTTAGGGAGTGATCCTGAGTAGTATTTAGTGATGTATGGAAATATTTTTATAGCTCCTTTAAGCAAAATACAGAGGGGGTCGAAACTTGGGCAATAACTTGAGAACGACGCTCGTGTGGGACTTACAGCGACTGCCAACGTTCGGCTGTCCCTCTGAGGTCACTAAAATCATTTTTTTTTAGGTATTCCTTCCGTACACACATGTAGCTTTATGTAACGTCATATTAATAAGTCGCATTTATTCATTTCAATACTTCTATTCTCGGGGACATCTTTCGGATGCAGTACAGCAAAAACGAAAAAAATGTTTGGGTGCCTCAATGATGTAAAATTGGTCTTGAAACATTTTTTTTGTACTTTCAATAAATACTGTTAACAAGTAACCCCTGACGTTGCTAGCTTGCGAAAACATCCATTAGTTTCCCCCTCCACGTAATAGCAGATGCAGAAAAAATAAAGGAAAGAGACAGCTGTCGATCCCCTCTTCAACTCGCCATTTGAACAAGCGGCCACGTGATCTGACGCTAATTATATACCGTCAGTGTTGATCATAGTTATGCCCTAGGCGGCAAGGGTTTGGAAAGCAAAAGCTTGGGCTGAGCTTCAGATATTGTTAGAATTGGGCTATTATCATATTTAATTGACATGAGCCGTTATCCGAATGTTTGGCGATGCTGATTGTCATGAACCCGAGCACTCGACTAAAGGTTTTGAAAATCGCTTACGTCACGGTGTCACGTCACTCTCGGTACAAAATCGTGATGTCATGTTACGTCACGCTGTCAACAAGGTTAATACATCTAGTGACTTCCTCAAATTAAATCGAGTTGACGCGGTGAGTCACGTGACGTCACGAGGTCATGTGACATTACTTGACAACATGTATTGACACCATGACGTCACGTGACAACGGTTAATCATAGTGCCAATACAAAAGCGCCATGAAAACCCACAATTTACCATACATTGCAATTCTGTATATGACGATTTGATCAACAGATAGAAATACAGCAGCCAATTTTTTATTCCCATATGTTCATTTTGTGATACCAAAAAAAAAAAAAAAAATTACCTTGAACCGTTTTGAACCGGTTACCGTTATATTTTTTTCGGTTCGGTTCCGGTTCAGTTCCAAGATGGCGGCGAAGATTTCGGTTCGGTTCAGTTCCGGTTCGGCTAAAAATAACGGTTCTGTTCCGGTTTTCGGTTCGGTTCGGTTCCGGTTCGACACCCTGGTCTCACCCCACTTCCCCACTCTTTTTACCAGTGTACGCGACTCTGATTTCCGCACAAGGATATTGCCTATACATGCAAGCCTGGCCTATATCCCGTTTTCAAAGAGCACGACACGAACATACGCACACATGCAGAGGCGCAAGTTTTAACGTGCGCAGATACAGAAATAGACACAGACAGTAAGAGAAGCACACACGCACGCACACAAGAGAATTGAAGGTGTGGCCACGTACCGCAACATTCCATCATCGTTCGCTTGCTCCGTTTCCTCAACGAATTGAAGCAACTGAACTACTTTCCAATGTGTTACCGTAACATACTAGCAGATAAACAAACAACTAGATAAACATAGAAGGACGTCCTTGAGGCAAGTCGGCCGTGAAATAAGAAACGCAAACACGAGAATATCTTGGTTGGTGATCAGGTAAATCAGTGGTCGGCAACCTTTTGGCGCAGCGGGCCGAGTCGCCGCGAAGCCAAGGTGGAACAGGCCTGACGGCAAGCAGCAGGGGGAGGGGAAATGGGGGGGGGGGGGGGGGAAGGGGTTAAAATAAAAAAAAATAAAAAAAACACTTGCACGAATTTACATTGACGTACATAAATCCAAAATGAATAGTATCGTTATTTCACGACACACAACATGAGATACAACATTTCCACGAAAAGCTAGAAACTCCTCTCAGTGAGACTTCTGGTGTTGAAAACTGCGCTCGCCAAATACGGACATCCACATTCAAGCTACTAACTGCGAGTCGCAAAACATTGTGGAGGTTCTCGTCAGTCATTCGTGAGCGCAAGTTGGATTTTATGCACTTCATTCGTGAAAAAGTCTGCTTGCAGACATTATGTGCTCCCGAACACTGTAATCATGGCGGCTGCGAGTTTCTAAAGATTCATGAACGTAAAATCCGCAAGGCCAGCATAAAATGTAACAAGGTCGTTTGCAGCAAATGCGCTCTTGAAATTATTATCTCTTTGCAGATCGGCCAGCTCTATCTGGTAACACTCTCGAACCTGGCTAAGATCTGCTTTAAATGAGTTTTGAAATAAACAAATGTCTCTCGACAGTCAACGGGCAGAGAATTAGTCCACTTTATCTCTTTTTTTTCTTTTTAAGATGACCGCGTTGGTGTGTGTGTGTGTGTGTGGGGGGGGGGGGGGAGGGGGGCGGGAGGGCTGGGGGCGCTGGGGGCGCTGGGGGCCGGATGATACTGCCTCGCGGGCCGGGTCCGGCCCGCGGGCCGCTGGTTGCCGACCACTGGGGTAAATCATTAGAATTATCTCAACGGAATACTTCAGTGCGCAAACCGGAACTGTGCTTGTTTTTGTTGCTCCAGTCAGTTGCAACAGCGGAAGTCAGTCGACGCCACCACGTGAAGAAATATGGCGGCAGCTGATTTTTCAAGCGTGTCACGTAACAAACATTGGGCAGTTGGCACATGCATTCTCAAAACCATCACATTACCAACACCTCTTTATCGATAGTAGGCTTGTGCATATATTAGCTATTGGCAGTAAAGAACGAACACGCAGCTTTTCATACGACGAATGGACACTGCTTGCAAGAGAGCTCTTGCACTGTGCATAGCTCGGTTTTTATCACGTGCGTGTCATTTCTATAGCGGACGGAGATGACGGCATTCAAAAACCACTGTGCAGCTATGCGACTAAGTTTCGGTAGGCTTCGTGTAAAAAGCGTTTTTCGGGAACATGCGCGTATATCCACAAAAACCTGCAAGCTAAAAAGTGTTTTAGTGCCATCAGCTGAGACCGAAGCATACTTTAAAACAGTAATGGCCGTGTCCCACGAGAGCGACAAACAGAAATAACGGACACCGAAAAGACTCAAACACGCGCCGCATGCGCACGCTGGTATACCTTTGATAGGCTCACAGACTCTCCGTGCTCGTGAAGTAAGCGCGATTGATTGCGAGCCTGCCAACGATATACCATCGCGTGCATGCTGCACGTGTTTGAAGGTTTTCGAGTCGCTTGCTTTCGTTTGTCGTTCTGTAGTCGTTCCATTGGAATTCGGGCAGAACCACGGTGGAAGAAACATATTTAGGTGATGTCACTAGCCGCTCTTCCCGCGGGGAGCGAGCGAACAGACTCCCTAATCTGGACACTTGGCGAAAAAGTCGGCGAGAAATCCGGAGGCTCTGATTGACCGGCGGCAAGGTCAAGTGCGGCGTTGGCCAATCACGGCCTTTAGATTTCTTCCTGTCTTTTTCGCCAAGTGTCCAGATCAGGGCCCCTTATCATGTTCGGAGCTAGCCTCGAACCAGAAGTAGTTATAGTTCCGCGCCGCCGCGGAGGGCGCTGCGGTATGGGGTCCCTCCTCGGCGGCCATGCTGTCGGCGGCGTAGCATGCTTGCCTGTTTCGTGGTGCGGCGGTGTGGTGGTGCACTCTAAGAAAAAATGGAGAAAAAAGGTAGCAACGATGCGTCTTCCTTTGATTTCCTTACTCTCAAAACTCGTGACGTTGTTACCACGTGTCACGCGATTCAGATCCCGGGGAGCGAAGGGAGGGATTTCTCACCCGTGTGAATAGGGTCCGTCCACACAGTGCGATTGGCTTACTTTACACCATGCTACGAAAGCTTACGTCTACTTACATCAAGGGTCACCAAGACAACTGTGCTTTGTATGAAGCCTGGCACCAATTCAAAAAAGTAGTTTTTCACACGACGTACGAAGCAAAATGTCCCGGTAACTCAGAACGTAACGCAAAAAAAACACCTAAGCAAGTGCTTTAATGTGAATAAACCAATCCACATAGTTGTCAGTTCACATAGGCGTCTGGATAGAAGAACGCGTAAGTTTTCGTGGTGTGATTCATGAATCGTGTTCTAAATCCCCCCAACTTTATTATTCTTCAAGAACTGCATGCAGCTTGACTGTGGCTTGACGGTGTGAATTGTACACAAGTCCGTTATCAGCACTCGCTCAACGGTCACGAGAACGCTTATGGCTACCTACTCAATAACCGGCGCAAGTCAACGTGCCACGCTTTACAAGTGTAAGCCCTCGTCACCACGTAGATGACAGTCTAGATCACAATATTGCCGCCGATGTGTTATGCTGAGATTATGTGGCGGCTGCTTACCTCATCAAGGGTTGGGCCAAACCGGACCCGGAATTTCTTTTTATCTGCACGCCGAGGTCGGCTGCCAAGAAGGGACTCCGTCACAAAACGGGCGAGACACAACGGCCCCACCATAAACATCCCGGCCTGGACGTCCGTATCACGGCGACGCGCAAAGCTAACAAAGAGGAGAAACAATGACCGAGAGGGATAAAGCAAAATAAAAATGCGGTGAAGGAAGAAAGTAGCGAAAGCGTAAAAGTGCTCCGCGTCGCTGACGCAATCGTTGCGCCATCGCGGAGCAGGTGTCCACATAAAGATACAGAGAAGAGTCCGAGGCCACGGGTTCCGTCGGTGCAGGCCAAGGACCGGCCGTGGCGGCGGTCGATCACGCGCGCGGCTCCTGTTCGGGGCTTGTAGCGGAGGGTCGTCACCTGCCGGACATTTACCGCATCCGCCCAGTTCTGTAATGCCACTCGCAGCAACACGAGCTCTGCAGAAACGACAGGGGGTCTCGACCCATCAGTTCAGTCCGCGTTCATGTCCTCCGTCGGGGTCGGCGCATGGCACGCCGCTTTCTTCGTTACCACATCTGACGCTACTTGTATGGGAGAAAGCACGTCAAAAGGCTAGACCGCTTTTCTACATTGTGTGCCAGATATGTTGGTAGATGTGACCCCTGACCATATTGCATGGTGGTGAACGGGGCATCACTGTCAAGTGCGCATGTTTTCAACTACATATGACAGAGATGAAGCAAAATTCAGAGTATTTGCTAGATTACAATCAGAACTACATCGATATTTTCAAACAGAATCCAGCGCCAAAACAAACAAGAAATAGCCAACCGTTGTCTTCTTTGAGGCTCGTTCACACACTATAGCCACCTCCTTGCAACCGTGTGCCTTAAAACATCTTAAAATGTATTTATGACGAAAGAACACACTGGCGCCATCTATCGGGAAGTCGTACAACACTATCAGTGTCGGCCTATTTGCTACTTTTTCGTGCATCATTATTTTCTTCTAGACTTTAAAATCTTATCGGCAATGCTATAAACGGCAATTTGTCATAGACAATGATACATTTGATCTCGCAAATACCGCAAAGCCTTCGTTCTAGCGAAATAGAGTTGTGAGGTCAACTCATAGATGGCGCCAGCGTGCCAGTGTGTTCTCTCGTCCTAAGAGATTTCAATAGGTCTGAAAGCACAATGTCCAAAGAAAACGCAAGTATGTGAACGGGCTTTTAAGGTTTTCTGTATCTCCCAGGTGTATCCTATCGTTTGATAAAATAAGAAAGGTCGCCAGCAAAGCTCCGCCTCAAGCCTCCGCTCGATGCCTTCCGTCGAGCTTTTGGCTGTACAGACTCTAGATTTTTTGAACAATATGGCGTGAACGCCGACTTGCTGGTAGATCAACGCCTTACCGCGGCGTAAAACAGCATGTCAGAGAGACTACGCGCGTGTGGCAGAAGGCACACGCCTAGCCTCGCTGACTTGCTGTTTCACGCCGCGATAAGGCACTGTAGTGTTACCGACCGGTCGGCGTTCGCGCGATATTGTTAAAAAATCTGGAGGCTGCTCACGAGACGCGGACGTGTTATGGAAGGAATACGAAGCTCGTCCTGGAGGCGAGGCCTCCACTGCAAATCCTGTGTTGCAACAGACTAGAGCATTATATTACTTGTGTGTTCGTCTCTTCTTCGCACCATGCAAAAGAGCACCAGCAGAGACACTAACTTCGTCCGTGTTCTCCATGACACTACGTTCCAGCCCGAATTAAATTAAGCGCGGGAAAGCAGCAGACCCGTGACTGTCAGGATCGATATTCCTTCCTGTAGAATCCAATTTAGACCCGGGAATGGGGGAGGGCGATAACTCTGAAGCCTGATGCGAGTTACTAAAATTTTCAGCCCTCGTCTCGAGAACCACGTTGATTAGATTACGAAGGAAGAGCAACGAAGCCACAAACAAGCAAGAACGAGGATTGAAGCTCTTTACACCTCCCTAAAGCTGAAGAATGATGACTGAAAGCGCAGGCAGGTTGGTGAACTTTCATCGTGTAGAAAACTCGGGACAAGGGAAAGAGCAATGGCGGGGTGAATACAAGAAAAGGTTCTTGTATTCTGTGTCCATGCACGGTTTGTGGTTTCTCCGATCTCCTGTTGTCCTTCTGGATTTTAACTTTTACTAAACATACCAGATGGAACATCGGCGCCATTCACGACAATAATCTTTGAATCTTGTGCCGCTGGGTGAAGGGACCAGCTGCCTTGACTGTACTCTGTTGATGTATTCAGTAACAGAGATCACTGAGACGAGCTCTGAGACCGGCGATGAATAGCGTAATATTGCATGAGGAGAGTGGCTCAGCTCGCGCAAACTAATGGTGAATTCGTCTGGTCCTTTCTGCGCGTTCTCGAGCACTCTTCCAGAGCGCGCGAGATCGGGTGGTGGAAAAAGAGTGCTGCGGCCTGATCGGTTCGTTCATTCCGAGGGCGCCTCTCTCTCTCAGAGGGCTCCCTATCACTCCGTCGGACTCGGTAGCCGTCGGAGTGCGGAGCGGCGCAGACGTCACGTGGTACTTGGACGGGGATCATGTGGTTTTGTTGACGATGGCCGCCAGTGGTCTGTTCTGGTATGCGGGGTCCGGCATGAGGGTGATTGATATGTGGCTCTACAAAGTGCTTGTGCATTCGACGGTGCGAGTATTACAACGGACGGGACGACATTCGTTTGTGACCGTAACAGGAAAAGTCGACGTGTGAAGTATTCCCAGTGCTTTCACGAGATAGTTCATCTTACGGCGGTTAATCCGCTAAGCCTAACCGACGAGAAAACAGCTCGTAGAGCTCGCCGCGGTTTTACCGGGTTTTGTGGTCGCTTTAAGAACTTTTCATGTTTGGTAAAAGTGCGTTCAAAGGTTTGTGTTGTAAAATAAAGGGAAACCCGAATATAATGCACTGTCATTTGTGTCACATGGCGATATGTGCTATATCCTGCTTCCACAATATTTCGCCTTGAGAAAAATGCGGTTTATTAACCATTTTATATTTGCCTGCGCTGCATGACCGCTATCGCAGCGCGTTCACTGCCGAAAACGCGATGAGTCGACAACTCTTTCCGAGCATTGGCTTTCGTTCCGTTCTGCAAAAATCAATTCGCATACTGCTGTTTTCTTTCTTTTTTTCTTTGTTTACATGTTGATACGTAAAACAACCGTTATTTCATCACGTTGCCAGCGTACATTTTGCTTAATCGTCCACCGTACGCTGTAATGATTTTCTTTTCTTTATGCATTACCGATGTCAAGAAGTTTTCCTTCCGTGACTGGTCTGAGAATGTCAGAGCGCTCTGAGTCCAGCAGTTGTGATCGGCTGAAAAGGATCTCGAGTAGCTCTGGTGGCGAGAGGTGCGCTCCGCTGAATCAAGGCCAGAGGAGAGAGGCGACCACCCGAATTCACCATAACTTTCCTCAGATGAAACGGCTCTTACCAAAACTAACATCTTGAGGGGAGCGGGGAATGTGCGTTCGTGTGGCGCTAACTTGAGTCGTAAATCGTACCGTCCATCGCCACTTCGTACGAGTACATCACGACAAAATGCCGATGCAGTAATCATCACATCGGCCCGGTTGCCTGACCGGAACAACCATCCTCTGTACGCCGCATAGCAACCAATGTCGCCCGTGTTCTCCACTTGTGGTTGGTCGGTCGTCACCAGCGACGTGTTCGACCCATTCATTTCTTGAGCTGGTTGCCCCGTGACATTCGAGGTTCCTCGTCACTGCTATGGGTTCACAGTCACTGACGGCATACGAAGTGCAGGGCGTGGCTTAGTATCATCTTCGGGCGTATTGCCTCGTGATTGGTTAGACTGCGTTCTTATGAACTAATGACGCCTTCCCATTGGCTGAGCGCCTCAGCCAATGATAGTGAATTCTCGGGAGTGGACACTCATGGACCACATTGGTTGCAAGCACAACCGACGCGCACTTACGAACTATGCCGAGCGCAAGTTCGTCTGCTTCTTTTGCAGGGATTGCGGTGACGTCAGAACGCCAAGCTCTGATTGGCTCTCATTGGAAGGATAGAGGGTAGACTTCAAGGTAGCTAGCAGGGAGGTCTGCCCACTATCCTTCCAATCAGAACCAATCAGAACTCGGCGTCCTGACGACACAATCCCTGCAAAAGAAACGGACGAACTTGCGCTCCGTATAGGATGACATAAAGTATATTTTGGTCCCGGTAAAAATTACCGCTATCCGGAGGACCTTTTAGTCGGGCTCCGGGTCTTTGAGGAGAACAATCATTGCTCGTCGTCTGCGCTACCTCCGGCGTGTTGTAACTGAATTGCTTCTACGCAATGTTCCGTTGGACGTCCTTCGTAGACGGCAGATTGCGTTAATCCAACCCGGTCATCTTCGCGTCCTCGCGACGCCGTCAATAAAAGCGAATCCTGCCCCATCGCTTCCGCCTTTGCCGGCTACTGCGGGCATCCGCCAACACAGCAGATAAGGTCGGGCCATCGTACCCGCGCGGTTCAAGGTTGACACAAGAGCTTGCTTCTTTTTTTATTATTATTATTATATTGGTGGAAAGAGACTACTACGAAGAAACACTTATTCAAATTGACGTGCTCGGTGTGCACTGAATCGCTCCCTTGACGCGCCGCAGTATAGATGCAGCCCGCAAACGAAAAAACTGAAGGAGAGGAAAAGACCGACGCATGCAAAGTCTCTTCTTCATTTCCCCGAAGCGACGGTCCCCTGCACGAACAAGCGTTCGTCTATTTCTTTCAGCTTTCTCGCCTTTCTCTATACGGGGTGTTTCCCCTGATCTCTACTATAGGAAGATCAGACTGATCTCCCTCTAGTGGAGATCAGTGGGTCTTTCTTTTTAAGATTAACAGATTTGTTTAACACATAAGCTGTGAAATCTACCCTGATGCGGTTTCTGTAGGTGAGTCATACGGCCAGGAAAAACATAGTATATAGGGGGTTAGTCGTAACGATCAATAGGCTAATTAACTAAAACAAGTTAATTAATGTAAATACAGTTTTAATTATTGATAATAAACATATGGTTTAATTAGGAACTTGCTGAGCGTCATCGAAAACCACTAGATGAGTCAGTATTAGAAAAACTTAATTGGGGCACGCGGAAAGCACGGTGGAACGTTAACGTCACCGTTCGCGCTGCAGGAAAAAGATACCGATGCGACAAAGCGCCCGCGCTGTTTTTCCGTCTCTTATCATCCACGTTTTCTCATCCCAGCCTTGTGCCTGTTGCACGAGGGGTAACTTCAGCGCACTACTGCGCTTCCCATGCGCTCCAAGGCTTTCTACAAATTACTGATTTAGTGGTGTTCGATGACGCGCAGCAAGTTTCTAATTGTAACCTTACATATATATTCACTAATTCAAAAGTTAATCTGCAAATTTTAGTTAAATATTCGCCTTATCGTGACGAATAGCCCCCTATCTTCTGTTCCCCTGGCCGTATAACTCACCCGCACAAAACGCATAAGAGTAGTCTTCACGGCTTTTTTTAAACAAATCTGAAGCTTAAAAGAAACACCCTTTATATGTTCAGCTGGTTCTATCCACAATCTATAGCTTCCTCCCGAATTCGAATGAGGACCACTCCAAATCACCTTGTAACCCCTGATTTTGTGTTTTATCGTGCGCTCACGGCACCCCAGCCAGGGTATTGAACCGAACCCGAACCGTGAACCGAAAACCGTAAAAACCCGTTATTTTAGCTAAAACCAAAATTGAGCCGGAACGAATTTTTTTTTTTTCGCTCCGGAACGGAACTGATATATTTTCCATGCGGTTTTTGGTTCATACGAGAAGTCAGGTCGCGTGAAAAGTGCGTGGCGAAAAACGCAGTAACCTGAAAAATAAACAGAAAATGTAAAAAGAAAAAACTTGACCAGCCGTGCGTTTCTAAAGAGACCACGTGTCCAATGTGTTATGTCCCAGATCAGGAAGCTAGGATTGAAGAAACCAATGCTTGATTGTCCAACGCGGTGGATGTCCACGCTGCACAGGCTCACCAGGCTGCTTGAACTAAGACGCTTCGCTGGAGGGTTGCTCTCAAAGAAGAAAGCTCCAGGTCGACTGAAGACATATGGGCCGAAGTCGAAACGCTCGCAGTATTGCTTCGCCCGGCATACGTGGCGACGAAGCCATTGCAGAAGGAGCAGCTCACTATAGGAGATTTCTACGGAGCATTGCTGAGATGTTCCATGGACACGTCCAAGATATCGTCGCCGTTAGCAAAGGCCTTGGTCCAGTAAATGAAAAAGAGGGAGCGACAACTTCTTGACATGGATGTCTTCTGTGCAGCAGTGTACACTGATCACCGCTACCGCCTTCTTCTCATAGACTTAGAGGCGCAATACAGCTCTGCAATGCGAGCAAGATTTTACCTTGTTTTCTGAAACTGCGGCGGCTCCAGAAGATTCAGAAGACGCCCTGGAAGCACTCCTCAAAGAAAAAGAGGTTGAGGCTGGCGTGCAAGTTCGAGGTACCAGTAGCCCACTTTATATAGCATGCCTCCTGGAAATGCTAGACAAGGAGCCGCGGCGTTCAAGGGATGCTAACGTGTTGCAGTTTTGGGAGGAGAGATGGGAGCGCCGTCCAGAACTCTGTGCATTGGCACAAATAGCCCTGGGAGTGCCGGCGACCCAGGTCAGCGTTGAGCGAGCCTTTTCTGCACTGAAATTAATTTTATCGTCTCAGAGGTGCCGTCTTTCCCCGGATATGCTTGACGACGTCCTGCTTCTTCGGTCAGCTGCTCTGACATTGAACTGTGGTTTCACCCATGTCCAGAGGTGCCCCAGCACTAGCTCGTTCATTCCACACAGTAATGTGAGCCTTTGCATTTTCATATGTAACGCTTTTATAAAATATGCATAGTTTATCTTTTGCTGCCGTCAATTGGTTTTAAAGCATATGAGTATGAACTGGTTCGAACCGGTTTGAACCTTTATTTTTCACTCCGGAGTTGAACCGGAGCTGAACCGTTTTCTCTGAACCGGAACGAAAACCGGAACGAGAAACATTCCGGTTCGACACCCTGTCCCCAGCTAACCTACTCACCACCCATTGCTTTGCTTCTAACCTTGCTAAGAGATACGGTTTTAAACAGAGAACTGCATATTCAAAAGTCAAGCTCGGCACCATATAACTTTTTCCAAATCACCCTCACAACTTCTTACATGCCCACAATCCTCTACACTTAATTACAGCTGCATCTCTGCTGTCTTTACCAGATATAAATGTTTCATATGCCCAATGAGGTATTTTGCACTCTCAGAATTCACGCTCCTAAGTACCTACATTTATCGGCTCTCTCAACAACGAATTATTGAACCTTTAGCTCTTCATTTTCAGTATCAATAAAAACCACGACGGTTAATTTGCTGATATTTGATTCTAGACCAACTTGTTTTTTTCTGTATGCCAGACAGAGTTAGTTTGTTCTCGCAGATTCATGCTGCCACCAGCCATTCTATCTCTGATATATGCGGATACATCATCCGTATATATCAAAGAGACCTGGTAGAAACTCTTCACTATTTGGCTTCGGCTGTAATATAAAAGGTAAGAACCCAGGCCACCTGTAGGTACAACATGAACAGTAAAGGCGACGAAGGATATCTCTCTGAATACACTATAAAAAGAATCTGCTCGTAAAACAGCACTTAGGGATTCTTCCGCTTGTCCATATTTTGCACCTTAAAATGTTGTTTTAAGCACTCCCTAAAGAGTTCTTTGCAAAAAACTATAGGGGCTCTCATTCAAGCTCCTGTTTTGCTGCGAAGTAGTTCTTCATCGCCCGGTTGCCTTTCTAGTGCGCAGAGCGGGCGATACTGCTTGAGGCGAAAACGTTCTTCACGAGCTGAAAGCGTTCTTGGGGCGTCAAAAAACCTTTCAAGAACGGACCTTTTATAGTGTACCCCTGTTTCGCAGGCCATTTTAACAGTGTCAGTTTTGTTAAATGCATTTACATTGCACCACGCGACAGCTGAAAATGGCATTCAAACTGGCATTTACCAGGAGGAGCAACACTTGAAATCAAAGCCTGGCTGCCCGCTTTGTGACGTCACAGTTGCTAGTCCAGAGCGCGGAAAAGCGGCACAACTGAGGGGAACCGACTGAGCTTGGCAGTACCGGAGCGTTGGCTAGGCGGCCCGTAGCTTCGACTGGAAGTATGATTCTCATTGACGCATACGTGACGAGGGCCTCACTAATAGATTTGCAATTTTTATACTTTGGACTCCAAGGGAAAACCGACTTCTAGGGTCTGTATAGTGAATAACAACGAATGAAAACTATCATGATGAATATTCTTGAGAACACTCTTGCTTCAAACGTTTAACTGACCTTTATCAGACAAACAAAACTGGTCTGCATTCACAAATACCTTAATTTGAAACAATTCGGATATCTTAAATGTTTCAAAACATATCTATGATAAGTTTTCTTGTTGATGACAGGGCTCCTGGTAGTGTTGCCCAAACATACGTAAAATTGGCACTTTCTTGACGATTGTTTTACCAAATTTAGTCATCTTTTTGTGACAGCAAGCAAGGACTATTGATGACATTTCCATTATAGTGATAGTACATTAATGTCTGGTTATTATCAATACCTCCATTCCTTCAAAAAGGTGTCTATAATGTGAGTTGTCCATAATAACGAAACAAAAATGCATGAATTTACCCAGTTCGTCCCCGAAAATGTTGTCCATGTAGGGGCGTAACCCTATTAACTGTGTCCGTAATAACTAGCCGTCACTGCATGACGCCAAAACAAAACAAAAAAGTGTATGCTAAAGAGTTTTTCTGCGGCAGACATTGAAGTGGTTTGATTCATTCGCAACGAAATGAGCCGCGAAAGTTGCTTACTGAGAGCAGACAGTCATTTTACTATTTTGATTGGGATACTCAATATCAATGCGCCATAAAACTTTAATTTATTAAACATGAGGAAGATACATAGAAAGCCAACTTGCTCTGTCGCCCTTTCTATGTATCTTCCTCATGTTAAATAACTGTTACCAACACGCTCGTTTTGTACTTAAAACATCTAATCAATGCTGTTTGCAGATATTCACGGGTGCTCGGATATCCTATCCACCTCGGCGGCTCCGCAGGTCCTAGGATTTCCAGGTGGCAGGTTTCGAATCCCGGCCGAGCTGTCCGCTATCCTGACGGAGGCTCATTGCGGAAAAGGCGCCATGTAATCGAGATTCGAGTTGTACGTTAAAAGATCCCCAGGCGGTCGAAATTAATCTTCAGCCCTCCGCTGGAGCGTGCCAGATGCCTCATCGTCGGTTTGGCACATAAAACCTCCAAAATTGACCTTTTGTTTATTTTCGCTCTGATGTCCAGGGCATACATATTTGTGTGATTTATGGTTCCTATCGACGTCATCACTATTGTTTTCTTAAATTATAACATAAATACTATTGGAATAGAATACAACCAAAATAGATCTATAGATCATGATGTTTTAAAATCCTGAGACTGGGAAGGAAAATGATGAAAAATTGTAAGACAGAAAATGTTTTTGTCAAGAGGTCAATGTAAAAAGTGTGAGTTTCTAGATTAGCTTTTAGAAGGTTTTTGTTCTTTTGTCTTTTGTTCAGAACGTCGGTACAGAGTACAATGGTTTACTCTTGCGGTTTAGAAGGTCTTTGTGGAAAGGGAGAAATGTATCGGTGAGAGGTGACGGTGACCTTGGGAGACGGCTATAAAAGCTAGTGAACGGAATAAAATTTGTTACCTGAGTTTGAGACGTTTGCCCTGTCTCCTTTTTTCTGTCTTACAATTTTTCTTCATTTTCCTTCCCAGTCTCAGGATTTGAAAACATCATGATCGACATACACCAAGCTCGCCTGCACCTTGACAATTTTTTCGTAGATCTATAGAAATTTCTTAATTATATATATATATATATATATATATATATATATATATATATATATATATATATATATATATATATATATATATATATACATATATACATACATACACGGTGAGGAGGTTCAACGGGCCGGTTGGACGTGAAACGAAAGGTGAGGAGTTCCAGGAAAGGCCTTTACTTTACCAACGTTTCAAGCGGGGACCGCTTTTCTTCAGGGTGGGATGGTGAGGAGATTGACACACCATCCCACCCTGAAGAAAAGCGGTCCCCGCTTGAAACGTTGGTAAAGTAAGGCCTTTCCTGGAACTCCTCACCTTTCGTTATATATATATATATGTATATATATCTTAGAATCCGTTGATTTTGAAATATTGTGAGGACAAGGAATAAAAAGTAAGACTAATAGAACATACAGGGTTTTTTTCCCCTAAATCTTTAGACAAGGCGAACACAGAGAAAATACTCTGAGCAAGTATAGCTCGCATGATTAAACCAATAAACATTTTCAAAATACCTAGGAGGCCGTAGCTTGTTTTAAATTGGCACTACATAATCTTGCGGAACACAGTATCAATATGAGTAAAGTGCAGGGATAGGAGAAAGCTGTAAAATCGCTTGAGATATCTTCCAAAGGGAGGTGATCTGTGGCCGAATGGGCTAGCAGCTCGGAGCATGTGGAGCTAAAGTTCGGACTACAGAACCTAGGGATCCTGGGTTGAGTACCCCACCCCTGCCCCTTTATATCTGGATGAGCATCGTACCGGTGTGCGGTCGTGTATCACTACTGCGTGATGCACGTTGAAGACCCGCTAGCGGTTGTACTGCACTGGTTAATTTTGTTATCTAGAGCCGAGACACAAGTCACCCATTGGGGCTGACCAACTTCCGGTTGTTTGAACACACGTACATCACAACTACTTTTGCCTTCCAAGAGCTCGTGACTTAAAAGTCTTTGTGTGGTTTTGTTTTATTTCATTCGAGCATTGTTGCTCGTTCGTTGAGGAAAATGAAACAAAAAAAAACCTTCAGTGGCGCAATATCTGCAACAACCCGACACAAACTTATAAGGTATTTGACCTTACTTTCGTTTTAAACACTCTTGTCGACGACGAACGAAGTGAAAACCAAGGCTCGTGTCTCGTGTCCGCATATCCAGAGACTTTCTAAATCGCAAATTTACTGTCTTCCTTTTTTTACCTGCGAGCCATCTGAAGTCTGGTAAGGTTGTGCCGTCACGTCGTGTAATATTCTTTCTCATTTTTGATTAGGTCTAGTCGCTACAACCTACAACACACTTCCATCTCCGCCGCTTCGAAGTTCAAACGATCACAACGAGGAGGACGACGCACAAAAAAGAAGAAAAAATATTGTGAGCCGTTCCACTTTGTGAAGGTTGTTAGCCAGCGAAGCTGTAGAGCACCACCACCCATGTTTAACCAAGAGACACACCAAATTACTTCACCAAATGTTTATTTAAAGTATATATACATCATTTTGAAACGGTAGTGACGACTGCTTTGTGATCACTTTGATATACATTAATGGGTTCTATTACAACTTTGTTGAGATTCTTTGCTAAAGTTAAATCTATATATATAATACTTTACATCTATAAAAGCTGCTTCTTTTATATATTACATAAATAAAAGCTGCTGCTGTTATGTATGTAAAGCAGTGACGTCACCCGACTCAAGCGGGAGAAGGCCCATTGTTCTCGGATGTATCGCCCTCATCACACGTTTCCACGTCCTTCCTTCTCAACATGCATATCGCAGTGACGGGGCGGGGGCGTATATGTATTTTCATACAATGGAGCGCTTTTACTTGCAATTTAGTTTCTGCACACGGGTACCAAAGACGCATGAAACCCTAGCAATTAGCAGTTTCGCGGTAAAAGAACCTTCTTTGCCCGAGCAATCTGGAGAGCATCGTCAGTGTCATCGCAAAATCTCGGTGCTGATGACTCTCTGCTGTCTGTCGATGATTGGCATAGGTGTTGTAACGTAGCTGACGTCACTAGACGAAGCGCGCAGGCTTTTGTTCCTTTAGAATCTTGAGAGGTGGGGGGTCGGCATAGAGATCTGACGTCATGGACGGGTGTACAGCGGAGACAACAGACGCCCATTGGAACTGACTAATTTTACGCTGCCTAAACAAACACACAACACAATCTCAATTTAGAGCTCCAATTCGGAGTTCTTTATTTCCCCCAATTCTGATCAAACCCGCTCGGAGATTACTTTTGCGGTTACTCGGTGTATGCCTCAAAAATGCTAAGCCAAAAGCACTAAACACAGCGGAGAGTATAAGGCACCTTTTGGCATCTCCTGTTGACAGCTGACGAAGCTACGATGTATTACTGGAGCATGCCGCCGATGGTGCGGTTCTGCGTCGCGGATAAGAACCGCAAGGACGAGAGGCGTCTCAGAGGGACAAATGCCAGGCCATAATTAGCGGCTGACTAATGACGCCGCTCGTCAAGCGAGGCAGCTGAGCGCGACGCACGACCCTCACCCCACGTTGCGCTGCCACGTGCGCGGCGGAGGGAAGGACAAGTCGACGTCCTCTCCGCACAAGCCTCCTCGTCTTTTAATAATAACAATCATAACTCTGTTTTCGTCAATTCTGATAAGGCTCCACAGGAAACAATCCGTAGTGCACAGTTTGACGAGACCTCGGGTCCATATAATGGACAACAGCGAGCGTGCATAACAATACCCACACAAACAATACACACTAGAACAAACTGTAGGTTGTAAAAACAAGAGTCACATATACCTAGAAAAAGTGCACAAACCAAAAGAAATTCCCACATTTTGCACTGAGAACGTACAAAACTACAATAGACCATTTGCTGTCTTACCCAAGCATCAACGAGAATGCAGGGATTGGTGTTCCACGCACCACACGCGCACGCCTTTCCTGTATAAAAGATTCAAAGTAAATAACTAAAAGAAAGCATTGACGAACGCGCGTACAAGATGCCATTTGTTTTAGGTTTTGCTTTGGAAAAATTACTACTGCTGAGGCCAGCACGTGCGGCGCGTGGAACACCAATCCCTGCATTCTCCTTGATGCTTGGGTAAGACAGCAATAGGTCTATTGTACGTCTTTAAATATTGGACTATCAAGATCAACGTCCTTTATAAAAAGACTGCTTAATAAATGTCGGCTGTGAAATTTTGTGCTTGAGAGGCATAGGTAATTCGTTCACTGGACATTAGCGACGCAAATAGCTCTGACCACTTATTTTTCGTTTTTAAAACTGGCACTGACTCGGTGTTGACATAATTAATAGACATTAATTATCTGATAGCTCTCATGTAAATCAGTGGTACAGAAGTTGTATGGTAAGTTACGTATGTCTCTCAATATTTGTTTATTTCGAAGCAAGAGCAGTTTCTGTCACCGCAAAGGCTGGATCATAGTTTGCCTCCTCCATTCAGTCCTCTCTGTTCTGGCAGCTTCCGCTTAAAGTTACACCAGCGAGTGCAGTTCCTTACCCCTTTAGGAAGAGACCGATTAATCTTCAGTATTCCCTCCGCCCACTCGTCGCCAAGGGCTCCAGAGAACGCTGCCTCGATCAGGGTCGGGGTTATTTATGCCCAAGGTCAATCGGAACTGAAAAACAATCTGACTGGACAGACAGCTTGACTAACTACCGTTTTTGACGAGGCTGCCTTCAAGCTGAATGAGCGCAGTGTCACTGCCCTGGTTCTGTTTGAAGGGCGCAGCGTCACGCCTGCGGTCATAGATATCTCTGGAGCAGCTGAGCGTACACCTCTGTAAAACCTGTTGTGGATGAAAATGCAGATGTGTACAGTGTACGACATGGTTATCCCGTCAAGTACTCTCTAGACTCTGTCCTTACATTTTGCTGGCTTCGTATTGACTAGTATTAATCTGTCAAACCGAGTTAACGCAGAACGCTTGAGTGTTTCCCATCTTAAGGTGGTGTTCCTCTTTGCAGTACCTGCGTTGTCGACAGCACGACATTACAGGAAGACTAAAAATAAAAAAGTTTCGGAAAGGCGGTGAGGCGCTGGCCGAAGCTATTAGTCTTGACGACTCTTTCTGGCGTGCTCCAGAGAAAGGGAAAAGAAAAAGACATCGTGCCATATGATGGACTAACCATAATGAGCTAGTCTAATGTCACCGCCCGAGTGCACACTGATGATTGACGCTGTTAGCATAAATCGTCGCTCCGCTTCACTTTGATTATACACAGCTTGCACGTGACGTCAGCGCGCCATTTTGGTGGTCATTCCATCTGGTTCTTACCTGGGAGAAAGAATTCGGCGCAACGAAATGTATGCCGCAAAATGAAACATCCTCAGCAGCTAAGGCACCACAATGGCAGCTGAAGTACAGGAAGAAATACGCTGGTGATTGGTAGTTACACGCCCTACATGCGCTGGCGGCTGTACCAGCACGGCAGGACAAGATTTCCGCTCGCTGTCTTACGGCCTCTCCAGTGAGGCATGACAGCACCTATGGTTGCAATGCGACACTCACACATGGTTGGCATGGAGGCACCATTGGGCGGCCGGGAGCTGCGCCGCAGCGAGGCCGG
This sequence comes from Ixodes ricinus, assembly GCA_037355805.1. Lineage (NCBI taxonomy): Eukaryota > Metazoa > Arthropoda > Arachnida > Ixodida > Ixodidae > Ixodes > Ixodes ricinus. The sequence goes on from JAZHYW010003032.1 coordinate 40,315, forward strand.
AGGAGCTGTCACCCTACACGAGGACAACTTTCTGTGGCTATGTAGTCAAAGGTACGAGAACCCGTGCTTGACAGCCGTCTGGCTTATTTTGCTCGGCCCCTACGCAGTCCTCTTAAAGGTGTATCCACATGACGGACCGGGCCGCGGACCGATTGATCACGTGATGCGCGGCCCGCGGACCGCCCGGCTGCAATGAGCATCCACACGGCGGACCAAAAGAGCAGACGACAGAGGGAACGGGCCGGTCTAACCCTCGACCTCACAGCTCCACCAAACGCATGCAGCGAGCTGCTTTGAGGCTATTTGTAAGGAGCCAAGATGAGGTTGAACGAAAGAGACGTTTGGCCGCGGTGGCCCTGGCGTTGACTATTGGGGACGAGGAGGGCTTAGTGAACCAAAAGGGCATGCTGGAAGAAGCCCTGGATGTTCAGGAAAGATCTTGGTCTGCATAGTCAACTCTTCTCGTCGCACAACAAAAGGTTCGTCTTCTTCGTCTTCAACAGTTGGCGGTCAACAGCCAGCTTGTTGCCAGACTTAGCGCTTCAATCATACTTCAAAAACGCCGCGGTCCGCCGCCAAGGTCCGGGCGAGAAAGTCGCTTGGCATTTTCAGAAGCGCGGGCCGCGGACCGCCGGCGGACGTCGAAAATCGGTGACGTAAGATCACGTGATGCGCGGCCCGCGGACCGAAACAGCAATTTGGTCCGTCGTGTGGATACACCAGGTGTATCCACACGACGGACCAAATTGTATCCACACGACGGACCAAATTGCTGTTTCGGTCCGCGGGCCGCGCATCACGTGATCTTACGTCACCGATTTTCGAGGTCCGCCGGCGGTCCGCGGCCCGCGCTTCTGAGAAATGCCAAGCGACTTTTCTCGCCCGGACCATGGCGGCGGACCGTGGCGTTTTAGTATAATTGCAAGCGCTAAGTCTGGCAACAAGCTGACTTTTATTGTTTGGATTGGAATCCAAATACATAGGTTGCACTGACGTAATTTGGTCCTCCTTTCTGGTGGCCGAACTTCCTCGAGCGTAGCCTTTACTGTGCATATTTTACGAGCAGTACACAAGCGTCGCGAGCGAGCGGAAACCAGTGAGCACAGCTTCATTATACTTCGTTTCACTTTATCTGCGAGCGAAGCCAAAGCTAGAAGCGCGAGACCAGCGCTTTGTGCGTTTCTGCCCAGCTCGCGCGCTCGAGCAAAGCCTGAAGGCACGGAGCCTTTGTGCTCGCGCTTCCAGCTTTGCCTTCGCTCGCACATAAGATGAAACGAAGTATAACAGCAAGTTTTGGCCGCCAGAAAGGAGGACGGATATGACGTCACGTGCAACCCATGTATACAAAGTCGTTTTCTTTTGGCGCCAACTGTTGAAGACGAAGAAGACGAACCTTTTGTTGTGCGAGGAAAAGGGTTGACTATGCAGACCAAGATCTTTCCTGCACATCCAGGGCTTCATCCAGCATGCCCTTTTCGGTTCACTTAAGTCCTCCTCGTTCTCAGTAGTCAACGCCAGGGCCACCGCGGCCAAACGTCTCTTTCGTTCAACCTCCATCTTGGCTCCTTACAAATAGCCTCAAAGCAGCTCGCTGCATGCGTTTGGCGGAGCTGTGGAATCGAGGGTTATAAAGCACTGAAAAATATTTTGTATTCGTCTGCTCTTTTGGTCCGCCTTGTGGATGCTCATTGCAGCCGGGCGGCCCGCGGGCCGCGCATCACGTGATCAATCGGTCCGCGGCCCGGTCCGTCGTGTGGATACACCTTTAGGGAGCCAACAAATCTGCCTTCCGCTTTCTCGCAGATGCCGACTGTTTCAAGACGGTTTCTCTTCGGATCTTCTTGGGTGCAGGCATTAGGTCCTTCGAAGACACAACACACAGTGAGCACGGCTGAAGGGACTATTAGCGGCGAGATGTTTCGGTGGCGCCATCGTTCGGTTACCTTTCGTGACGTCATTACCTTGTGAACAACAAGTTCGATGGTGTTTGTAATGGGCATGGTGGAAGCCTGAAATCATAGCGCTCTCAAAGCAACACTGCCAACACCGTCAAAATTGAAGTTCTTACATTCTTCTTATTTCCGTCGATGAGACATCCTTTGCTGACGTCATAGTCAGCGTTCGGCCAATTGTGGTGGACCGACCACAGCGACACTTTCGTTTACTCACGTCGCCAATAGGTGGTATTCACTGGCGGCCATAGCTGAGCTCGCTGCTGCTGAGCACGTGCTGACGGCTAGCTTCTACAGCGCTTACAACACGCGCATTGCACACCATCAAGATTGTCTTCTTTGGCAGACCATAAATAAGAACTCATCCCGAGCATGCGCTTTGAGCAGTCACCTCAAATATGGCGTCCGGTGAATACCACCTATAGCTCCTTTGTGCGGTATCCCGGTAGACAATCTTCCGGTTTAAAGTGGCTGCTGCACATAGATGAAGATTTAGCGTTCACAACAAGGTTCTCCCTATTGGCGACGTGCGCGATCGAAAGCGTCGCTGTGGTCAGTCTTCCACGATTGGCCAAATGCTGACTATGACGTCAGCAAAGGCTTTCTCATCGTCAAAAATAAGAGTAATCTAAGAACTCCAATTTTGATGGTGTTGGCAATGTTGGTTTCAGCATGCAACGCTTTCAAGCTTCCACCATGCTAATTGCAAACACCATCGAACTTGTTCTTTGCAAGGTAATGACGTCACGAGAGGGAACCATAGGAGGGCGCCACCGAAACATCTCGGCGCTAATAGACCTATTGCTATATTACCCAAGCATCAAGGGGGGATCGGTGGCCGAGTGGTCTAGCGCACACCAGCTCGGAGCACGTGGAGCGAAAGCTCGCGCTGCAGAACCCAGGATACTGGGTTCAATTCCCGCCCCTGCCCGTTTCGATCTGGATGAGCATCGTACCGGCGTGCGGTCGTGTATCACTACTGCGTGGTGCACGTTAAAGACCCCAGGCTAGCGGTTTATACTGCACTGGCTAAATTGCTCATCTACAGCTGGGAGACTCGTCGCCCTTGGAGGCAGACCAAGTTCTATACTTCGTTTCAGCTTGGGTCCAGACGCAGCCGATGCTACAAAGCGCGAGCTCCGGGCTTCCAGCGTCCCTGCCAAGCACGCGCGCTCGTGCAGTACAGGCACTGTTCAGGGCCACACGCTCGTGCTTGTAGCATCGGCTGCGTCTGGACCCAAGCTGAAACGAAGTATAGGCTGTATAAACATACACACAACCCAATTTTTTTTTTCAAGCATCAAGGAGAATGCAGAGATTGGTGTTCCATGCGCCACACGTGCTGGCGTCAGCAGTAGTAACTTTTCCAAAGCAAATATCTAAAACAAATGGCATCCTGCACGTGCGTTGGTCAACGCTTTATTTTGCTTATTTACTTCGAATCTTTTATACGGAGAAGGCGTGCGCGTGTGGCGCGTGGAACACCAATCCCTGCATTCTCCTTGATGCTTGGGTAATATAGAAAATGGTCTATTGGCCACGTGAACGATCGAAAGCGTCGCTGTGATCAGTCTTCCACGATAGGCCGAATGCTGACTATGACGTCATCAAACGATTTCCCATCGACGGAAATAAGAGGAATAAGAAGCGCTTAAATTTTGATGGTGTTGGCAGTGTTGGTTTGAGAGTGCTATGATTTGAAGCTTCCACCATGCCCTTTACAAACACCTTCAAACTTGTTGTTCACAAGGTAATGACGTCACGAAAGGTAACCATAGGAGGGCGCCACCAAAACATCTCGCCGCCAATAGGTATATTCTTCTCTTGACGGGGTGCTTAGCGATTCATCGTTGAGCAGCTGGTGGAAAAAAGCTCGAGAAGTCCCCGATGTCGACCTGTAGTCCGGGACACAACACTAAACCGCCACGGAAAACAGAACCCGTTGAGCAGCAGGGTGGAACGTTCGAGAATGGTTGGGTCGCCGCACCCCCACGCAATATTGTCACGAATGACGAGGTGACAAAACAAAGGAATAACTGAGAAAACTGAAACGTTTAATGGGGCGAACTTGTGCCCAAAAATAAAAGGAAAAAGAAAGATAACAGCAGAGCGTCGCGGGCGTCGAAGGCGGCGAAGCAGCAGGATCGAACGCTGAGGCGAAACTGACTTCGGTTCACCACGCGAAACCCCTTAAGTACACGCGTGGGCTTCTGGAATAATCGGCGTAGAAAGTTCGACGCGTAGAACATTCGCACCTCGAACAAGCAAGGCGGTTCTCGAATTCACTAGAACATCACATCACAGCTTCAACAAAAATTTGTAGGGGCGGCGAGGAATCGAACCCTGGCCTTCTGTGTGGAAGACAAGCGCGATAACCGTTATGCCACGGGCGCGCTGCCTGCTTGGTCAGCTGCGCCCGCGGCAATATTATGCTTATGCTTTGTCCTGCGACGGAAAAGACCGCATGGAAAAAAAAGCGCGGAAATACAATCTGGCTGTGGTAGCAGTAACTGTGATAATGCCCGAGTCCCACTGGAGCGACAAACAGAAACAAACGACACGGACAAGCCTCCAACCCATGCAGCATGCTCGCAATAGTACCCTTAAAGGTGTATCCACACGACGGACCAAATTGCTGGTTTGGTCCGCGGGCCGCGCATCACGTGATCTTACGTCACCGGTTTTCGAGGTCCGCCGGCGGTCCGCGGCCCGCGCTTCTGAGAAATGCCAAGCTACTTTTCTCGCCCGGACCTTGGCGGCGGACCGCGGCGTTTTTAGTATAATTGAAGCGCTAAGTCTGGCAACAAGCTGGCTGTTGACCGCCAACTGTTGAAGACGAAGAAGACGAACCTTTGTTGTGCGACGAAAAGAGTTGACTATGCAGACCAAGATCTTTCCTGCACATCCAGGGCTTCATCCAGCATGCCCTTTCGGTTCACTTAAGTCCTCCTCGTCCTCAATAGTCAACGCCAGGGCCACCGCGGCCAAACGTCTCTTTCGTTCAACCTCCATCTTGGCTCCTTACAAATAGCCTCAAAGCAGCTCGCTGCATGCGTTTGGCGGAGCTGTGAGGTCGAGGGTTAGACCGGCCCGTTCGCTCTGTCGTCTGCTCTTTGGTCCGCCGTGTGGATGCTCATTGCAGCCGGGCGGCCCGCGGGCCGCGCATCACGTGATCAATCGGTCCGCGGCCCGGTCCGTCGTGTGGATACACCTAGGTGTATCCACACGACGGACCAAATTGCTGGTTTGGTCCGCGGGCCGCGCATCACGTGATCTTACGTCACCGGTTTTCGAGGTCCGCCGGCGGTCCGCGGCCCGCGCTTCTGAGAAATGCCAAGCGACTTTTCTCGCCCGGACCTTGGCGGCGGACCGCGGCGTTTTTAGTATAATTGAAGCGCTAAGTCTGGCAACAAGCTGGCTGTTGACCGCCAACTGTTGAAGACGAAGAAGACGAACCTTTTGTTGTGCGACGAAAAGAGTTGACTATGCAGACCAAGATCTTTCCTGCACATCCAGGGCTTCATCCAGCATGCCCTTTTCGGTTCACTTAAGTCCTCCTCGTCCTCAATAGTCAACGCCAGGGCCACCGCGGCCAAACGTCTCTTTCGTTCAACCTCCATCTTGGCTCCTTACAAATAGCCTCAAAGCAGCTCGCTGCATGCGTTTGGCGGAGCTGTGAGGTCGAGGGTTAGACCGGCCCGTTCGCTCTGTCGTCTGCTCTTTTGGTCCGCCGTGTGGATGCTCATTGCAGCCGGGCGGCCCGCGGGCCGCGCATCACGTGATCAATCGGTCCGCGGCTCGTCGTGGATACACGTTAAGGTGTATCCACACGACGGACCGGGCCGCGGACCGATTGATCACGTGATGCGCGGCCCGCGGGCCGCCCGGCTGCAATGAGCATCCACACGGCGGACCAAAAGAGCAGACGACAGAGCGAACGGGCCGGTCTAACCCTCGACCTCACAGCTCCACCAAACGCATGCAGCGAGCTGCTTTGAGGCTATTTGTAAGGAGCCAAGATGAGGTTGAACGAAAGAGACGTTTGGCCGCGGTGGCCCTGGCGTTGACTATTGAGGACGAGGAGGACTTAAGTGAACCGAAAAGGGCATGCTGGATGAAGCCCTGGATGTGCAGGAAAGATCTTGGTCTGCATAGTCAACTCTTTTCGTCGCACAACAAAAGGTTCGTCTTCTTCGTCTTCAACAGTTGGCGGTCAACAGCCAGCTTGTTGCCAGACTTAGCGCTTCAATTATACTAAAAACGCCGCGGTCCGCCGCCAAGGTCCGGGCGAGAAAAGTCGCTTGGCATTTCTCAGAAGCGCGGGCCGCGGACCGCCGGCGGACCTCGAAAACCGGTGACGTAAGATCACGTGATGCGCGGCCCGCGGACCAAAGCAGCAATTTGGTCCGTCGTGTGGATACACCTTTAAAGGTGTATCCACACGACGGACCAAATTGCTGTTTTGGTCCGCGGGCCGCGCATCACGTGATCTTACGTCACCGGTTTTCGAGGTCCGCCGGCGGTCCGCGGCCCGCGCTTCTGAGAAATGCCAAGCGACTTTTCTCGCCCGGACCTTGGCGGCGGACCGCGGCGTTTTTAGTATAATTGAAGCGCTAAGTCTGGCAACAAGCTGGCTGTTGACCGCCAACTGTTGAAGACGAAGAAGACGAACCTTTTGTTGTGCGACGAAAAGAGTTGACTATGCAGACCAAGATCTTTCCTGCACATCCAGGGCTTCATCCAGCATGCCCTTTCCGGTTCACTTAAGTCCTCCTCGTCCTCAATAGTCAACGCCAGGGCCACCGCGGCCAAACGTCTCTGTCGTTCAACCTCATCTTGGCTCCTTAAGGTGTATCCACACGACGGACCGGGCCGCGGACCGATTGATCACGTGATGCGCGGTCCGCGGGCCGTCCGGTTGCAATGAGCATCCACACGGCGGACCAAAAGAGCAGACGACAGAGCGAACGGGCCGGTCTAACCCTCGACCTCACAGCTCCACCAAACGCATGCAGCGAGCTGCTTTGAGGCTATTTGTAAGGAGCCAAGATGGAGGTTGAACGAAAGAGACGTTTGGCCGTGGTGGCCCTGGCGTTGACTATTGAGGACGAGGAGGACTTAAGTGAACCGAAAAGGGCATGCTGGATGAAGCCCTGGATGTGCAGGAAAGATCTTGGTCTGCATAGTCAACTCTTTTCGTCGCACAACAAAAGGTTCGTCTTCTTCGTCTTCAACAGTTGGCGGTCAACAGCCAGCTTGTTGCCAGACTTAACGCTTCAATTATACTAAAAACGCCGCGGTCCGCCGCCAAGATCCGGGCGAGAAAAGTCGCTTGGCATTTCTCAGAAGCGCGGGCCGCGGACCGCCGGCGGACCTCGAAAACCGGTGACGTAAGATCACGTGATGCGCGGCCCGCGGACCAAACCAGCAATTTGGTCCGTCGTGTGGATGCACCTTACAAATAGCCTCAAAGCAGCTCGCTGGATGCGTTTAGTGGAGCTGTGAGGTCGAGGGTTAGACCGGCCCGTTCGCTCTGTCGTCTGCTCTTTTGGTCCGCCGTGTGGATGCTCATTGCAGCCGGGTGGCCCGCAGGCCGCGCATCACGTGATCAATCGGCCCGCGGCCCGGTCCGTCGTGTGGATACACCTTTAGCAGGCGTTTACTCGTTCGGTGCTCGTGAAGTAAGCACGAGTGATTTCAAGCCTGCCCACGGCCGGACTGGAAGCGCGCGCTCTCTTTCTCTTCTTACGGCCTTTGCAACCGCCCGGGAGTCAATGTCATTTTTTCTCCGTATGTAGTTCACTTGCTTGCCGCCAGGGGCGCGACCACCTCACCCAACTTCACCCCACTCGGAAAAAATTGGGTTGTGGGGATATTTATACAGCGTGTAGTTGGTCAGCCATTTAAAGTTGCGACGTGTCACTCGCTGTAGATGAGCAATTTAGCCAGTGCGGTACAGCCGCTAGCCTGGGGTCTTTAACGTGCACCACGCAGTAGTGATACACGACCGCACGCCGGTACGATGCTCATCCAGATCGAAACGGGCAGGGGTGGGGCTCGAACCCAGGATCCCTGAGTTCTGCAGCGCGAGCTTTCGCTCACGCGCGTCGAGCTGGGTGTGCGCTTTAGCCCACTCGGCCACCGATCCCCCTCCCCACTCGGAGAGTCCCTTCGAGCTGCTTTGCGCTGGTGTTCGAGCTTCGTAGGTTCTTGTTTTGGCAACGGTTTATTGAACTTCGCTCCGATTTAAGTCACTCAGAATACTTCTGATTAACCATGCAAAGACAGTCACGGACAGAAACGAAAAATCAGCTGGATATGTGCACAAGTCCTCGAGGAAGCACTTTAGGCTGTATTATGCACTGTGCGAAAATTGTAGAGATTACTACACCCTCGTCTAGAGCAGCTGACCGACTTCATGTGCGCACTTCATGTGCGGAAATGATGATGCATACCACGGCAATAGATAGATTGGGCCTGCTTACATTTCCCCACAGTGTATGAATTATTTATCATTTAAAGTTCCTCCACATAGAAGGGGTCCGTCTCCTCATATTCTTGAGTTGCAACAGACGTCCTGGAGGTAAAGACGAGTGTATAGTTTTTCCGCAATTTCATTCGCTGTCTCTACTTACTACTTTTTACTCCCGAATTTCTCGGAGATGTGCGTCAAATATTCACCGTTTTGGGCTCATCAGAAGCGGATTAGATAGTTGCTGAGGGTCTAAACGTAAAGATCAGGTGTCAAAGGCTATAAAAATCTCGGCCACAAGTTGCGACAGCGCTGAGATACACTGTCAGACGCGCTCTGTGCAAACGGCAAAGGGCAGCCCAGGGGTGAGGTGACAGCGCCCCCGCGAATCGCGGCGGGAGGTGGCGATTGCCCCAATCGCAAAGGCCGTAAGAAGAAAAAGAGAGCGCGCGCTTCCAGTCCGGCCGTGGCTAGAGCCACTAAATGAGCTGCGCTTAGAGTATCGGCACTCCGTTCCCCGACATTGTTGTGGGCGCCGCCATATTGGGGCTTGTGCAGAGCAGACGCAACTGCAGATCGTCATGATTCAAAAGTGCGACTTCCTCAGCATTTGATTCGGTGTTAGGAAGCTCATGTAATATTGCTTTTCTCTGTCGTGGACTGTTTAAGCTTTTGTGGAGGACGTAAACGCGTTTCCTGTGATTTCAGATAAAGCTTCAGATAACTGGCAACCATGATTTTAAGCCACAATATGGCCAAGTGTCGTTACTCTGAAGCGTAGCTTATTTAGTGGCTCTAGCCGTGGCCTGCCAAAGATACCCTCGCGTGCATGATGCTCGTGTTAGAGCATAGCCTCATTTATTCTACAAAACCTGTTAAATCGCGAAAGACTCTGGTTTGAGGCTTGTCGCTGTCCTTTGTTTCTGTTTTTTTTTCTTGCTTCAGTGGGATTTGGGCATAAAGCAAAAATCTAAAACAATTAAGACCTTGCACGTGCGTTCTTTTCTTTTTCTTCAGCGTCTTATTTTGGTTTTGATTACATTAAAACTTTCACACAGGTAAGGCGAGCGCGTGGAGCACGTGTGCGTACACGTTCCCAGCATCTTCCTTGGGGCTTGCACTCTCGACGCTTGGAGTTTTAAAAGGTGACCAATCTTACGAGTTACTCCAGAAACATAACTGAATTCAAGTCAGAGTTACTAAAATCTTATTTAAACCTAACTAAAGTATTCAAGTAGTGAAAATGTAATTACTTATGTCACAGCCCTGAGCACATATTCCACGCCACCCGGCATCGATACTGTCAGGCGTTGAACCAGTTTGTCGTTGCGTAATCGCTACTGCGAGATAGAGGTCACTAGCCCCAGGTAAGCAGCTGTATCCCTACGGTTTCTATAATTTCTCTACTGTTGCGGCGTTGAAACTGAAGGGCATTCAACCGGCTTGTCGTTGCGCAACACGTAATGCAGGATACAGATTAAGAACCTCAGGTAAACCACTGGCCATATTATCCGTCTACAGTGTCTATATCTGGTGCATGGAAGACATTTAAATCCTTGGCGCGATTAGGAGTTAACAAGAATACAGCTTTCATTTTGCTTGTGAAGAAAATCTTACGAAACTCGAGTAGAGACCTTTTCGAAGGTCCTAAGGCGATTGTTAGAAGGACAACTGCACAATGGCGGATCAACCCCCACCGCGGGCATCGCAAGTCTAAAGCAACATAAAATCACGGCGAAATGGAATTAGCATACTTAGGGTTCCAAACTGCGTGGCACCTTACGTGCCCTCCACTGTGCAGGGATTTCACAGGTTCCAACAGAGGGCAGACTTGCAGAATGGGTCTACAACCCGTTCATCTCACTCGGACTTTTCTCTTAAATTATTATTCGCAAGCATTTGTGTTTCTTCTTGTCAGTTTTGCTAAGCACGGGAGCTCATGCATCGACAGCATGCCAAGAGCTCCTAAGCCGTTTTCTTATCTCGCTAACAGCGTGTCGTCGTCTAATCCGACAAGGATCTAAACGGTTAACAAAAAACACAACGAAGTTGTTGTTAGTGATGGATCGCGACGCGCAACAGAGATGCGGGCCCGTTTATTTTCGGAGCTCCGCGGGCACAGGACACTCGCGCCGTCGGCACCAGAGCCAAGGCCGACCGGCGAACCCAACGCACCGCCTGCTTAACGCTCCAAAGAAACAGAAATAAAACAAATAAAAAAACGAAAGTAAATTAAGGAACAAAAACGCGCGATAAAAACAAAAACAAAAAGCAACGAAACCCTACTCGAAATTCAGTTATCCTCTGGCGAATGTCTCAACATCGCAAAAACGCATCGCAAACTGGATTCACTCTCGAGACGGCAATAACTCTGCCGATAGACGCACGTGCAGTCTTCCGAGCATCACCCCCCCCCCCCCTCCTTCCTTTTTCTCCAAACTCGTCTGTCCGTTCACCCCTAAGCTGACAGTGCGGTGGGAGCTACACGCTGTCCGTGCCAATCAAACGCCTCCCTTTCATCGCCTGAGCCCGCTGTCTGCGCGTGGGTGTGCGGCGAGAGCTCGATCACGTGGCGAATAGGTGGGCGTGTGATTGGTCCAACGAGCCCGTAGCTTCCACCACACTATCAGCTTAGCGGCGAACGTAGCAATCGCGGAGGTCCGTCCGAGAGGAGCGATAACCCGCGGGACGTTGGTTTCATGTTTCCAAAAGGCGCGGATGCGGAAAGAGACAGCCGTCTCGAGACCCAAAGTAACCTTGACTCGGTTATCCGGCAGCTCCGCGTCTTCCTAATCAACGGCGGTTTCGACACGAGCCAGCTGCCGCTGCAGCTCAATGGCCGCGAGCTGCCACTGGGCGACCTCTCGGGTTACATCTCCATTCAGCGCCCGGACGTCGGCGCCGAGCAAGGAAGTCATCCCTCGAGCCCAACGAACCGCGTCGCTTTGAGAGTGAAACATGGGGAATCTACTGAGGGGACGGACGAGGAAGTGCGGCGTTGGCCGCGAGATTCAAAAGCCACACGAGCTACGAGGACGAGCGAAACTACATACCCGTTTTCACGTCAAGAAAAAACTTAATTTTGCGCATTTTTCGTGCGCTGCGCGAAGTAGTTTTTACAATTTAAGCATGGTTAAAGTTGCGCACGAAAAAGACAAGAACAGAGGAGAACAACACGTAAGGCAGAGAAGCGCACTGTTGTCGTCGACGTGTTTCTCTCCTGTTCTTGTCTTTTTGTGCGCAACTTTAACCACGTTTAGTCAGTACCAAATCGGCCAAACTGACCACCTTAGTATAGTTTATACAAAACTTGATTAATGTCAAGAACACAACAATGCTGTTTTTTTTTTTTTAGTTTGAAACCAGTACATAGTAAATTAATATAAAGTCTAATCCTAAGAGGCACGTAAACATATATCCTAATTCAACACATAAAGGGGAGATTAGAAACGCTCCGCGAGAAGTCGGCCTTTCTTTACTACTGTTCTTGAGAGAGAGAGAGAGAGAGGTGTGTAAACCTTGGAAAATGTCAACGTCTGGAATCTCTTCCAGCTGCGCCATCGCCGCCAACAGGCGCCACTGAGCGTCACCAGGGAGTTTTAGTAGATCGTTCCGATAGCCCCGATATCCGATAACGACGCGATGCATGCGCGAAGGCGTCGGCGGAGTATCGGGTGTCGTTAGCGAAGTTACCGAAACGATCTACTGAACCCCCCCCCTCACCCCTTCCCAACAGCCGCATCCAACCTCGGTCGTCGAACTTTACTATACTCCGTTTCACGATGGATTGCAGAGGGCGCTACAAGCCATCCCAGGCTAGAGTGCCTCAATGTTGCTTGCCGGCGCAGCGGCCAACAACATTGAGGCACTCTATCCCAGGCTATCCAGCGCAGAGGACGCATCAAGCGACTGTGCCCTGCGCGCAGTGGCAGACCTTTGGGGTGCTGGCACCCATGGGAAGTAGTTTCTTAGCACCCCTGATGTTGTCATGGTGATGATGATGATGATTTTATGTCAAATCCCGCGTTTCGACGAAAGTGGACTGGCTGTTTCACTGTACATTCATTCTATTGCATGCATTGTACTGAAAACACACGCAAGATACACAAGGAGATCAGCCCATGTCAAACCACCTCATAATCCTGGCCTGGCGCTCCTATTTCTTGACAAAAGAAGAGACGAGTAGACTTTCAGAAACTGAAATAGTTTCAAATAAATTTGAACCAAACAGAAGAGGAAAAACAAAGTGGCGCAGAAACGTGGGTAGGACAGGTATTAGCATGATTCGGACTGTAGAGAAGAACACGACCAGTTCGATAAAGACTTAACAGTTTGCATAGCACCACGCAGAAAAGTTGCTCTTCAGGTTTCCGACATTTCGTTTGCCACCTTTGACTTTTCACGAAACAAGCTATAAACCAAAAATTAATACATCGCCGCACTGCATAAAAACTGCGAAAACTTTATTTTCTTGATTTCGCAGAATCGAATTGGTCTACAACCTTAGCACAGTCAGTTTGCTCAGTTTTTTCTCTCTGTACACTCGACTGAGCGCGATCATAAAAGTATGTCGGTGCCCTTAGTCTAATCCCAACTAAAGGGTTCTTCCTCGGCTACACACACACCGGCCCCCGGTGCACCCCACTCATGTGGCGGCCGGAACAGGTGTCCCCCCGTGACACACCCAATAGGTACGCCAATGCCTGCGCGTCCCTGTGCCTCTCCTGAAAGTCAGGTGACACACGGAATCGGATCGACTTCGATGTTTCGCAGCGTCCACTGCGCCGCGGTTCATCGTATAAGGTGAAACGGAGTATAAGAGGCCATAGGGAGCGGTGGGACGAGGAGTGTATAAATCACAGACCAGCTGAGTCCAGGCTCACGCACGCATGAGCGCCGTATGAACAATATGTTTAACCTGTTACCCCAAGGTAGGATAAACATCTCTACGTGACCTACTTTCGCCCCTATATACGCGCATATAGATATGGCATACGGTTGATGTCCTCCGACATGACCGTAGCGAGTAAACTAGGAAACGCTGACACGTCGATGGCGGCGGCTTGATGATGCAGGCAACGCAGCCGGAGCGCCTCCTGTAGACGAAGCCGTCAGCGCGCTGCGAGCGACACGGTGAACGTGATTCACAATCCAGCGACAGGGAGTCGGTGTAAACAACACCTCGTTAAGGCGCCCACGACACAGCAGACAGGCACTATTTCTCGTCCCCCTTCGATGCTCGATATTTCGTTTTACCTTACAGTCGATTACAGCTGACGACACAAGTCGTCCCGATCAATCCAGCTAGTGCTGTGAAAGTATCACATGACTATGCGCCCCGGTTCTTGCCGCGCTTCTCCCGAAGTACACGTGACACTCGCACAGCGTTGAACAGGTTTCGGTGGCTCGTTGCGCCCAGCACGGTTCATCGTAATGTAAAATGAAGTAGGACGTGGGTCCGAGCACAATATCGGGCTCCTGCCACCTGCTAGATCGCGAGCGGCAGTTTGCCGTACCCATTCGGTTAAGGCCGACGCCGTCGAAGAAGGTCGGGACCCGTCAGAATTGCAAATGAAGCGTATCTCGAGATTGTGCCACCACCACTCCGTCAATCACTCGTGTGGGCGTTTCTTTGTCTCCGCCTTATCAGTATTCTTGCTGCAATAGTAAGCTGTGAGCAACAGCTGCGTACAGAAACGAGACCGAACGAGGCGAATGTCACCTGCTCTTGGCGCCTTGATTGCTGTAGGCACGTTACGCAAGCTGCCAAATGGCAGACTTAGCCGATAGCTGCGGAGATTTGGGTTTATTTCGGTAAGAAACGTGAGACGTCTCTTTCGTAGCGAGTTGGTTCATGAGAAGGCCCCGTAACGGGCTCTGCGTTTTCAACCGCCACGAACGGGGTACTAACCTTAAAGGGATACTTCAACGAAATTTGAAATATACCCGTCATGTTGAGAAGTAGGCTGAAAAACTTGAAGGAAGCTTAAGCTTCGCCTTTAAGAGTGGAACGCGATAGCTAAACCTATAAACTCCCGCTCGTTCTCAAAAAGGGATAGCGTCTCTGCGTGGCCTAGTCAGTAGATAAAATTCCTCCAATTTTTCTTTAAGGCAAACTAATCACTTTGTAAAGTGAAATCATATGAGACAGGTGGCGACCTTTAATTCGCGTTGCATGTCATGTTTTTTAATCACTTTCATTCCACGCGTGACGTCACATGGCATGTGAGCGTTGTGGGTTGTTTGACGTTCCCGCGCGAGGTCATGTGGGGTATCAACCAATCAGGATTATCAGGTCACAACGCCGACGACGCTGGCTTTTTTGCGACACAATTTCCTTAACGCTTTCGCCTTAAAATGATCCACAATATCCGTAAATGACAATCGCATGTTTGTATTTTGAGCCTGATGGCTCTTTTTTTCGTTATAAACTCCCCACCTCGGCTAGCGCTCGGAGACCAGCCAGCGTAGAGCACGTGACATCCGGCGCAATCGTGACGTCACCTGTCTCAATATGAGCAAAGCTGCGGCGCGAGGCTGACGCCGACACGACGATTGCAAGCAGGGCATCTGGCCGCCGCCATGTCGCATGCTGGTGCGGGAAAGTGCGTACAATTACAAGCTCGCCAAAGCTACGTTCACGCGCAAGGTGCGCATGCTTGCACGCAAGGGCCACCAGTGAGGCTATAGTTCTAGGCGAGACACGCATCGTCACTACCTGTCAATGTTTCCTCGACGGACATTACAAGCGGGACTTCAGCAACATCCACCAGGTGCCTTTGCTAACTGTTTAATTAGTTTTAAAATTCACTTTACGTATGTTTCTCACCGAGTAGACTGGGGTATCCGATGTGATACTATAGCTACTCCCTGGAACACGTATAGGCTAAAAAATAAGCGCCAAATTTCGTTGTAGTATCTTATGAAAGATGTCAAGTTTCCCCGAGAAATTCGTGAACGGTCCGCCAACAGATAAACAGTTTATTTTCATTAAAATCCGTTGAAACTTTTCTTTTTATATTTTCCTGGGGTTTATATTTTAATGCATAATTTATTAATCAAAAGAAGATCTAAAGAACACAAACCGAGGAGGCTTGCCACAATGGAAACTTGTCAAATTCGTATGACGCAATCTTACTTATGACCTTAGAGCGATTCGGATGAAAAAGAATAGCGTAAAGAGAACAAGACGGTGTAGAAGAACTAGAAGAACAGCGCTGATTTTGAAGTTGAACGCAAACACATGGTGACAAAGGCGTACCAAAGAGCGCAAAGTGTGGACGAGTTCATACCTCCCGGAAGTGCGAGCGAAGAAGCTACAACAGCGAGCGCAACGCTTGTATTCACGAAGCTGGCTTAGAAGTGCATACATAAGTCCATCTCCTACCGCTAATCCAGGCGCCGACGCCATCGACTCGTTCCCCCGCCTCTATCCACCTGAAAGCGGCATTTATAAACGGCTTCCCAGCTACTACATGAGCTGGCCTCTGTGTAACTACGCTCGTCGAAGTGAAAGTGTCGTTCGAAAAGAACGCCGGAACACTAGCACTAACCACTGCTCCATATTGTTTTCTTTCCTTCTTTATTGCATGGAAGGAGCCTCGACCAAAATACGAAATTCTAATTCCAGATGCCTTTGATACACTGTTAGTTGTTGAATTATCATAGTAGTGCTGGCGGTTTTGTCCATAGTGCATGGTGCTCCATTGTGGTCAGACTTCGCTGTCTGCAATATATTCCTTCTGTCCGAATGCGTCCGTCCGGTCGCGAGGTGCCGTGGTCCTATGGTCACTTCCGGGATGAGAACGGAAGACAGTTATTTCAGACGTTCCGCCTTCGTGTAAGGGCGAGCCTCCTGCCTCGATAACTCTCCGGCGTATCGTGAGCTTCGAGCGCACACACGAAGTCAAAGCACGATGGAAGGCAACGAGCGCGTAGTAGTGGCCGAGTACACGAAAGACATCCCCTAACCTTCTTCTCATCGTGTCAATGACACTAAAGACCTGTTCACACATGCAGCGGAGCGCTACAAGCATAGAGCTTACCTCGCGCTAAGCGCGTGCTGACGGGGAGCCTTCGCCAGCTGTGTATCACACCGCCAGAACTGTTGCTCATGGCAGACAATAGGTAGCTGACGACACGTGAGCAGCGCTACATCAGCGCTTTGCTGCATGTGTGAACCGGCCTTTATACAGCTTCTCCTGGGTAGCTTTTTTACGACTTCCTTTGCCGCCCGTGTTCGGCGAGTCTCCAGTCGAATGTTACCTGCCAGCATGGTGCTTCGACGTTGTCGGGACTCGGAGGCAAGTGTTCGCCCGTTTGAGAGGGCAGAACAATCCTGCTAGCATCTGCGGCCTCGGAGATGTCCATCGAGAATTCGGGGTTGGCATCTCGTTCGATGCCCGTGTCTTGTAGCACAGACGCGTAACTGGAATACCACTTGTCACTTTCCTGCCTAGATCTGTCGCAACGCCCCCACACTTTGGATTACGATATTGTCTGCGAACGTGAGCGACCTTCCTACATCGCGAACACGAGGGTGGTTGTCCTGGTGTGACAAGACGGGCCTGTACGCCAGCAGCTCCGAGCAGATGGGGGAATGTCCTCTGACATCGCTGTGTCACGAAGAGGCAGTCAAATCTCCCTATTCAGTTTTTATTTTATTTTATTTTTTTGCGATGTTTTGTGTTGTCTTAGTGGCGCTAAGGCCTCGACATTCCGTTTATCTTCTACGCACGACGGTAGTCAAAGAAGCTAGATATTGACATCTTTCGAAATTAGAGCCTCCATTTATTGACTTTCGCCTTCAGTACTTAGGCCACTTTCATCTTTCCACGACTCCATCTGGAACTGCACTATGAATGCCACATCATTGAGGTTGACGACGTATTTGAGTCCATCGCAAAGGTCAACAGCCGCAATAAAGCCGACCTTTGGGCTCGATAGGAAGACTGACAAAATTAAGGTACAATGCCCAAGGCAGAAACCGTGGAAGTATAGACCGGTACTCTTCTTGGCTTGTCACCTGAATCTATGGGCATTTTCCTGGCTCATGGATGCCACTGAAAGCGTTGACCTGAACGCATCTTCCGCAAGTCGTTATTAAGGTATTAACAAGGAGTAGAAGGGCTTTCTTGGCCTCTTCAAACTGAAACACACGGGAGAAACAGCCAATATTAAAAAATACTTTCACAAACATTTGTTCGTTTTTAGTTGTTTACTGTTGACAGGTGGCCAATTTTTTTCCACATAAATTGCAAATATTCTTAAAGCAAAACCATAGTTACTGTTTATTTGCAGTAAAACACCCTCGTGTCTTTCTTTGCGTTCTTTTTTTATATGAAAATAAATATTGCGGAACAATGTTTACGATCGTTCCGAAGTTCACGCGAATTTCGACTGACTTTTCGCACATGTCTTTCGGTCTTTCTTCTCTCTCCGCTCCACAAATATTTTCGTTATTGCTTTATTTTCGCTAAGATTTTTATTATTATTTATATTAATTCTTGCCAGTTGAGGATGATGATCCTTGTCAAAACCGCGCAAGAAAATGGTTAGCTTTTTTTTCTGGTAAACTAATCAAGTGGAGTAAACGAAACAAAACTTATCACCGATAACTGAAGAAACTCAGGGCGGGGCTTAAAATCTTCACGCCAGATCGGCTAACAGCGCATGGAGGGAGACTTCATGCAGTGTTAGCCGCATGGAGTCTCCTTCCATGCAGCGAGGATACGGTGCTTGGAACTCGCACCGACCAGCACTTCTTAAAAATAAAAATAAAAACACACAAAAAAGTATTTTTAACAATTAAATTTGGACACGCGTGTCAAAAAATAAATTTTACGCCAGAAAAAAATAATTTTTAGAGCAATATTAACGGCGAGAGATTTATTTGATATTCTGCGCTCGAAGTCCATCTGTCGCAACACGCCCACACTTTGGATTACGACATTGTCTGCGAACGTGAGCGACGTTCTTGCTTCGCGAACACGAGGGTGGTTGTCTTGGTGTGACCAGACGGGGCTATACGCCAGCGACTCCGAGCAGAGGGGCAGACTGGTTAACCGACGTCACCGACCGAGATGGTCATTTAGAAATGGTCATCTCGGTCGTGAAGACGAAGTCGCTCCACCTCTCCTCCACGCGCCCGAAATGCCGAAAGAGAAAACAAGTGGAAAGGAGGGGACTGCCGACTCAATCGCGTCTCGCGCCGTCAATGTTGCTCAAAAAAAAGCTTTTTGTTTTGCGTAAAATTTACTTCTTGACACGCGTGCCCCAACCAAACTGATTAAAAAGATTGTTTTCTTTTTTTCAGGGCCTTTTAAGTTGTCAGCGAAAGCAACCAAAAGAGTAAAACGACCGCACGACAGCGGCCGTTCAGACGACTCTTCGAAAGTCATAGGGCGTGTTCTAGGATATTTTTCTTAGATTCAGAGGTGTACATTTCTTTTGAAGATTCTTTCTTTTTACGGGCTCGGTGTTTTTCGGTATCCACTTTTGGTGTTGAACGAAAACTCGTTGTTAATCGGGGCTTGCTTACATTGACGAAAAGAGGACACTGGCGTGGGATTCTCCAAATTTCAGGGAATAAGCGTGTGACTCCCGAGAACTTGTAAGAACAGTGCCATGTACCGACGAAGAACACGACACAATATAAGGTGTGTAGTTCTCCAGCAAAGAGACGCCTTGCGGACATTCACTGGGAGCTGTTTTCCGGCTCGGCATAAAATAACACTGTATACAAAAGCCTTCTTCTCGTAAGACGTTTTTCTTTTAAGGGCAGTTATAATTTGTAGTTTTTAGTTTTCTGATGAAACGTGGGTCGGGGGTTAATTTCAGGAGTTGATCGGTAATTACGAAAAACATACATATCCTAGTCATAACTGTATAGGATTCTGTGCTTTCGGAGTTAATTTTTTGCTAAATTCAGAGGGATGTTTTTCGGAGTTCATTTCTTTGTCTGGAGTTCATCGGAACGTTTATTGTTCTTCAATACTTAATTCTCCGAACGTCGGAACTTAATTTTGCAATGTTTTTGACTCAAAAATAATAACATTCGAGTGTAAATATGTTCTAAATTTAAAAAAGGAGCTTCTATCAAATAATATTTCTCCAGCTGCACTTGGCGTTGGCACCATTGCCATTGGGAATACTAATTTTTTCCACGACAAAAGTTGCAAACAAGTGCTGCTCCGATAGACGCCGAGTCCCATAATAATCAATAAACTTTTGGAGGTATTCGCTGGAAAGCTTCTATTCATTCCATCCTATCCAGCAACCTACCCCGCGGCTTCGCGTCGTGGAGTGGTGATGGACGTGTAATATAGAAGCTGCAACTGACCGCCACCTCTTCCCCCGTCTAAAAAATCTCTATGGTTCACAGCGGTTACTGTAACAAAAACGCAGTCCCTCCTTCTTCTAAGAAGCACAAATAGTTTGGCCCAAACTTAAAACCAAAAAAGTGACCTTTGTCGTGACCCGAAAAAAAATGTTTTCCCGGTGAACCTTGACGAGATAAGCGGCATAATTCATTTTGGCAATCGTTCGAGAATTAAAAGAAAGCTGGGCTGACATTTTCTCAAGACCATTGATCCTGTGCGCTGTCCAAGCTTAATTGTAAAATGCCGTCTTTTTTGGCATTCGTGCATCCATATTCGGGGTTTGTCTGATAAATCTGAATTTACGAAAATCTTAACAGCCGATGTTTTTCTTAGTTTTTTTTTTCAGATTTATTCGAAAACAAGGAACCCTAGTGATAACGTACCGCACCTTCTCTCCTCCGCTCTCTTAGGCCAAGAAAGAGTGCAGTGTTCTTTTGGCGGGCGGTCTCGCGCTCTAAGTGTGAAGTCAGCATTGTAATCAGAATATAAATGGCGCCCTTCCGCATCTCGGCGTGACGTACCAACAGAGGTTTCCGACTACGTTCCTTTCGGTTCTCTTTTCAAGGCGTTCACTCGATCTAGCTGCGGTAGAGTGAAGGGGGCGCACGCGCACCTAAAATAAACACATGCTGGTATTGTGACCCCATTAATATACAAAAATTACACCATCTTCCCGAGGGGAACCATGGGGTGATGCGGAGCATCGTGTTGGTTCCGAGGAAAGAGTCAGTTGCGTGCTGACGTCGAGAGATGGCGCCACCGACTGCCCTAGCGTAGAGTGCCTTCATACACACGCGCGCTTTTGCTTGAGTGGTGACATCTCGGCCATTTTTACGCCCAATCGTTTTTTTATGCATTTTGAAGTACGCTCAATCCGGTGTCAATCAGCTCGAGCGCGTAGCTTTGGCTAATGCAAAGACGCCATTTTAGCGCCCAAGTCACGCACCGAGTGCGCGAGAGCGTCACGCGCTGAACATTCAGCGCAACAATGGATGTCTTCACCCTGAGACAGACAGACATGCAGGCACCCTACCCTAGCGTACGCGAGCCTTCGTCGCGGCTCGCGGCAGAGAAACTTGGAACGCTCGCCGCACGCCGTTTATTTTTTTTCACACTTGAAGGAGAGGAGACTAGAGGAGGAGAGTTGCGCGTGCGCGCGCGGTGTGAGTACAAGCGAACGCGCGCGCAGTGCAGGCAGCTGGAAGAAAGAGAGAGAGCGGAGAGAGTAACGCGCAGCTGTTGGAGAGAGGGAAGGAGGAGAGTTGCGCGTGCGTAGTGCGAGTGCGGACTACGACGCCGCGGGACATAGCCCCGCGCAAGAGATGCTCCGCATCTAAAAAGACGTCCAAAGATTTATTTCCGCAACGTGAGACCTTGTTGAACCCTTCCTCAGATCTGGCAAACACTTCCCGACTCTTTACCCACCCCCCTCATTATTTTTCGCCGCTTTTCTCGTCCGTTCCCCTCCGACTAAAATAGAGCGCTGAACGTGCCTTCATATAGGTACCACGAGGTGTTGCTATTTAAAAAGCCCAACTCGCCTAAATTATCATTTGTACCAACAGTACTGTAAACGAATATTTGTACTCCTTAATGCACTCCCTCTCTGTTCAAACACCGATTCATTGCAGTCCATCGTTGGTAGCATTACTGGGCGTTTTCTTGTGTCAAGCTCTTCGGAAAGTTGTACGTAGTACACTTATTGTCTTCGTCTATGGACTGAAAACAAATCCCTTTTAAACTCGCTGACAGCCCGCCCCCCCCTTAAATAAAAAAGGTAACGACATATTCCTGCATTTTCTGAAACAAACACGATTTTATCTTCAGTAAGGCATTTCAAGAGAGAATTTTATCTATATTTGTTTTTTGGCTCTCTTAAACTCGCGTGTTTACATTGGCACAGAGGCCACGCCTGGATTGACCCGGGATAGCGGGCAGCATCCTTTAATGGATATTGTTACTTTTATCTATTCTGTTGCCCATGTAACCGGCTCCCAGACCCGTCAAGCTACTTTCAGCAACTTTTTGTCTGGGAAACCCTTCTGACCTTTTAAAGATTTGGATTTAAATTTAAATTTTAAATTCAGAGCAAATGCACATAGAAGGTACTAAGTAAAAGACAAACAAAAAATCAAGAATTTATTTTCGGGCATAAGAGAACTGTTCTGGTTTAAATTACGATTTAAGTACGACCATAAAAATAAATATGAGTTCAATCTGGACTTAAACCGTAAGTCCCAATTTAACTCATATTTATTTTTATGGTTTTTCCGGTCCACCGCTCTATACACTCGACAATTCAAAGACACTCATTCTCAGGTAATCACCTTCGCCATTACGAATGTTACGGGTATTTTGCTTTGTTCTTGTCAATATTGCACGCAAAGTATAATAGTATCTAAGTTGAAGAAATCTAACTCCAAGGAAAAAGCATTGGCACAGTAAATAATTACTTGGCAGCTTCTCAATTCACCTCCGCTAAAGCTGGATACTCACCTCACTTCCCCGTAGCGCCATTTCCCGCACCCTTTTTACGCACTTCAAAAACGATGGCTGTCCCCTGCAACAGCCCTAAATTTCCTGATTAAATAAGAATGCATTACTCGAAGTAAGGGTGCTTACCCTAGCGAAGAGAGGCCGTGAAAACGAGCTGATAGCTTTTAAACCTGATCACGATGAGCGTCCTTCCGCAGTGGGTGCGCACGAGAAAAGAGATAAGCTCGCGATCGCAACGTTATCTACAATCGAGGCTAAGGTTGCGCAACTTCACGTGCGGTCAGCTCGATTTCACTTTCGCTCTTTGTCAATATACTCCGTTTCGAATAAAATATACTCAACGCAGTAAAACACTGGCACGAGTACGGAAGTGTGCCTAATATCGTATTTACGCGAGCTCTGCTGAAACCATAGGTGCTTACGCCAGTGTATACACTGAAAAGTGAAAAGAGTGAGTGTGTGCATGTGCGACTTGGTGAATCACAAACTTAACTGAAACCTAGAACTACAAAGGAAGGAACACTCAAAGAAAGGGCACAAGCAAACATGCACACACAATCTCTTACACAGCTTAAATTTTAATCGACAACCAATTACATTTTATAGGTACGATGCCTCCAGCCAGCAATACGTAAATTGAACGAAGTAC